>JAVCKV010572744.1:0-32502 GCA_032274145.1 Herpochondria borealis | reverse complement strand
CTACCCAGTGACACCAGCGGCTCCTGCAACAACTAAAAGTGGGACAGGTGTTCTCCTAGAAGAAAAGATCTCAGCAGCACTCGACGGAAAACTAAACCATCCCTCGTTGGTGGATTTAATCCGTCGCTGTTTGACAATAGACTACCAGAAACGACCAACAGCAGCTGATTTGATGAAGCATCCCTTCTTCGATGAAGTTTTTGAATAGTGAAAAAGTAGAGTGAAGAGTGAAGAAGAATGTTTAATTGTGTTTAGAATTCATTAGATAGTCATTTAGAAACTAGACCGAAGCTCAGGCATCGCTGTGAGCGTCGTTCGTTATGATAGTGTTGTGCTTCTTTTTTTTTCCCTCGTTTTCAAAAAGATAAGAAAAGATGAGTTCTGAACCAGTCGATTCAGCAGCAGTCCAGGTGAAGGAATTGACAGAGGAAGAGAAGCTCCACCTTGACGTTCAGGAGATCTTCGCTCGTGCCAGTGAGGCGATGCCTCAGTACAAAGAGATGGGCGAGCTGGCTAAGATCGCTGAGGGGTTCCACACCTCCACCACTGACGGCCTGGCCTCTGACCGCGTCGACCACCACCGTGAAACATTCGGAAAGAATGTGCTCCCCAAGGAGGAGCCTGTCACCTTCCTGCAGATCCTTTACGGAGCTTGCACCGACTTCATGATCATCATCCTGGTCATCGCTGCAATTGTATCTTTGATCTTGGGCTTAACCGTTCCTGAGCCTGGTCATGACGAGGTGGACCGCTCCAAGGGATGGATCGAGGGATTTGCCATTCTACTATCCGTGACGTTGGTCACCATGATCTCCTCCATTAACATCAACAATGTCAAGGTAGTGAATTTCATCGAAGTGATGTTTAAGTGCCCAAGCGGTAAAGACATTGGTAACGCCAGGGTCGAAGCCAGAGCCTAGTAGAGCTTTAATACCAGATTTTTTAAAACGTTCGTGATAAGCCCATTGCCAGTGATATTCAAATTTCGCTTCTTCTGGTGGTTCATAGTTTGCGGTGTCAAGGTAGTGGATGCCAGTTTCTAGACAGGCATCCATGAGCGGCAGATCTTGGTAGGGTAGGGCAACGTTGATGAGTAGAGAGGGTTTAACTTGGTTGATTAGAGCAACTGTGGCTGTAACATCGTCAGCATCGATAGCGACCGTTTTAATGTCTACGCCAAGACGTTCTTTTACTGAGGCTGCTATCGCATCGCATTTAAGCTTTGTACGCGATGCTAGTGTGATATGAGTAAAAACTTCTGAAAGTTGGGCACACTTGTGTGCTACTACTGAGCCTACGCCCCCGGCGCCAATGATTAGAACTGTTGACATGATTAAAGTTTGCTAATGAGTATCTGTGAGAAAGTGAGGGAGAAAAAGAAAAAATTCCAGTGATTTTTTTAGTTCAGTAATTTTTAAAAAACTAAGAAAATAGCTGTCTAATCGTTATTTCTTGTAAGAATGAACAATATTTCTCTCCATATTTTTTTATCTATGTTCACGTTGATGTTCTTTGGTGGAGCGATGTATGGCTCTGAGTTTACCAAGATTTCCATTAGCTCTTATCCCTTGGGTTCAGGGTATGCGAATAAAACGGTGTTTCCGGATGCAAATGTGGAGGGAGTTCATCTGTCGGGAGGGAAGAAGGTTTTTGTGCATGAGTCAAAAAGTGTAATTTCAAAAAAAGAACTGAGTAATTTAAATGAGCTTGCGAAAATGGTGGTGACGAAGCCTCACGCGCAAAGTGTTTCTCCAGAGCAGAGGAAAACTGGTTTTTTTTCCCTAGTTATTCGAGCTTCGGGTAAGAGTTATGTTTTTTATTCAAAAAAGAATGCAAAATTCAAGTGTGATGAGGCTCAGCAGATCTGGAACATCGTTTCTAAATTGAAAGTGGGAGCTGGGTAGCGTGGTCTTTACACTAATCCCCTTGTTTGTATTTTGAGCAGACTGTATCATGTCAGGATGAAAACCATATTTGTTTTGAGTTTGTGTGTGGATGCTAGTTGTGCCACAGCTGAGGAGGTAGAGGTGAAGTTTAATTTGTTCAAGTCTGCTGGAGATGAGTTGGTGATGACAAGGGAAAATCATAAAGGTAATTATGCAAACTACCTTTTACAGAGGATCAAAAAAAACGGTCCTATCAGTCATGATGTACGAGCCAAAGTAAGTGTTGCTGAGGGTGTGAAGTTTGGAGAACTGATGGGTATGTTCAAGCTATTCGACGCAGCTGGAGTGAAGAAGTTTGAGATTATGGGCAGCTATTTGGAGAAGTCTTTTACGTTCAAAGTTGAATATCCATTGGAATTTAAATCATGGGTGAGATCAGATAAAGGGGCTTTAGGGCATTTGATAGGAGTTAGTAAAGAGCAGCAGTTAGCTGGAAATTTTTCAAAATCTCAAGTTTCAAAAACTAGTATGCAGTTCAGAGAACTGTCGGTTGTTGATTTTCAAATGAGCTTGAAGGGTGTGAAGAAGAAGGCGAAGTTATTTGGGCAATTTCGTGTAAAAGCTCATGTAGATGTTCCTGCTGCGTATTTAGTGCGTTTATGTTCAGTTGCTGCACCTGTTGCGGATGGATATAAGTTCGCTATCTTGGGAAAGGATGAGAAGATTGATGACGAGGTGAAAATTAAAGGTGCTAAGCCTAGTGCCGACCTGTCGATACCTAAGTTAAACAAGGCTACAAAATCGAAAATTGAAGGTTTTTAGGTTATTTTTTAGCTGGGTTACTTACATTAGCAATTATCGGTTTTCTCTACTGCCAAAGGTGGTTTTACCGGCTGATGATAATTGAATTTTTTCCCTTCGTAATTACGAAGTGTGACGAGTTGTTCGTCTTTGTTCAGCATGTATTGAGGATTGATAGGAATTTTCCCTCCTCCTCCTGGACCGTCGATAACAAATTGCGGAATGGCGTAGCCCGTTGTGTGACCTCTGAGTCCTTCGATGATTTCGAGTCCTTTGTCGACGGAGGTGCGTAAATGTGACGAACCTTCAATGAGATCGCATTGATAGAGGTAGTATGGACGAACGCGGCACATAAGGAGTTTGTGTACGAGTGCTTTTTGGATTTCAACAGAATCATTGACGTCTTTAAGAAGTACGCTTTGGTTGCCCATGGGTACTCCTGCATCGGCAAGTCGTTCTAAACCTTCTTTTACTTCGGTGGTGAGTTCTCGAGGGTGGTTAACATGGACTGAGATAAAAAGTGGGTGATATTTTTTTAGCATTTCGCATAATGCTGGGGTAATGCGCTGTGGAAGGAAGATCGGAATACGTGAGCCGATTCTGACGAACTGGATGTGTGGAATGGAGCGAAGCCTGCTTAGGATACGTTCAAGCCTAGAATCTGTAAAAAGAAGTGGGTCACCTCCAGATAATAGTACGTCGCGGACTTGTGGAGTGCGCTCAAGATATTCGAAAGCGGCCTCCCATTGTGTCTCTAGCTGTTGCTCGCCCACACCTGAAACTACTCTGCTGCGGGTGCAGTAGCGGCAGTAGGACGCACAACGGTCAGTCACGAGGAAGAGAACTCGGTCAGGGTAGCGATGGACAAGCCCAGGGACGGGCATGTGGGAGTCTTCTCCACAAGGATCTGATAGCTCTACAGGATCATCCCAAGTTTCTTCGATACGTGGGATAATTTGCCTACGGATAGGGCAGTTCGGATCATCACTGTCAATGAGGTTAAAAAAGTGCGGAGTGATGGACATAGCGAGCTTGGTGCCCGACAGAATAATGCCTGCTCGTTCTTCTTGAGTGAGCGTGATACGCTCTTCAATTTGTTCTAACGTATTGATCCGGTTACGGAGCTGCCATTTGTGGTCTGACCATTTTTCCATAGCCTCTTCTGGCCAGAAGCCAGGTGCGTGGGACTTGAATGAAATTAATGAGTCGTAAGCCATATCTGCGGGAACATAGCCAAAGAGTTTGAGTTGTCAAATGCGTGTTTTGATAAAAACTGTCTCCTTTGTGTTGCATTGACAGTGCAGAAAGTGTTGTCCATATTTCTGTTCCACTATGTTTCCTAAAGCTTTTCACGATCTTTCCAAACCCACTACTATGGCAATACTTGAGGCTATCAAGCGTTCGGAGGGTAAAACAATTACTAACTTAGCTAAGGAACTGGAAATGAGTTATATGGGGATAAAGCAAAATTGCGTAAACCTCGAAAAAATGGGGTATTTAAAGACGTGGAGAGTCCCTAGAAAAGACAAGGGTAGACCTGAAAAGTTGTATCAATTAACTACCCAATGTGATGTACTTTTTCCTCAAGCTGGTGTGGTGTTAACACTAAATGTGATGGAGAGCGTCAGGCAGCTGTATGGCGAAACTGCACCAGAGAAGCTTCTTTTTAAACATTTTGAGTCCTTGGGGGAGAAATGGGCCAAAAGTGTGTCAAAAGGCAAATCTTTGGTGGAAAAGGCGACTAGACTTGTGGATTTAAGGCAAAAAGAAGGTTGTTTTTGCAGCTGTGAGTATGATGTATCTAGTGGTTTTGTTATTCAGGAATACCATCATCCAATGAGAGACATTTTTGAGAAATATCCGTCAGCGAGAAATTTGGAAATTCGTATGATGGAAAAACTTTTGGGTTCGAACGTTTCTAGGGAAGAAAAAAAGGGGATTAAAGAAACGAGCTTTGTAGTCTATAAGATAAAGACTTTGTAGGGTTGTATGGATCTAAAGGCCCATAGTTGTTTGTTAGTGGAGAGTTTATTAGAATCTCGCCTGCTTGTTGATGAACTGGGAGGTTTTTATAGCTTTAATAGATCGATACTTGAAGTTGACTCTGTTGTTCCAACTTTCAATTTTGCTCAAAAACTTGGCCACCTATACGAAGACGCTTTGGAATGGGTATTTAGCCGTTCTGAGAACATCGATTTATTAAAGAAGAGTTTGCAGGTGTATCGGCCGCTTCCTGCTGGTGGGCGTGAGACGTTGGGGGAATTTGATTTTCTTGTGAGGGCTGGTGGGGAGTTTCATCATGTTGAATTGGCTACAAAATTCTACCTACAGGTAAAGAAGGAGGAAGAAAGTGTGTGGCCAGGGCCTGATGCTAGGGATAGTTGGGACAGGAAGAGGGAGAGATTGATTTCTCATCAGCTGGAAATAGGACAGAAAGATGAAGCGAAATCTATTTTATGGAAGGAATTGAATACTAACACTTACATTACGTCGCATTTGATATATGGCTGTTTGTTTTGGAAGTTAGGGGAAGAGCCTCATAGTGTGGAAGGAATAGCAGATGACGCTCACTGTGGTGTTTGGATTCAACGGGAGCAATGGGATGAAGTATTTGGGGGTGAATCAGTTTGGGCTATGCCGAAGCATTTATGGCCATGCGTTCCTGGGAAAGGACTGTTGAGAGCTATTGAAGAAGTGGATAAACAAAAAGCTTTTAAATTGTCCGAGGAACGATGTGCTATGTTTACCGATGGGAAAAGAAGGGTGTTTTTGGTGAGCCCAAGATGGTTGAAAGAAGTTGATTTTAGATGATTGTGATTTGTGTCGAGACTACTAGAGGCATTCTAAAATAAAAAAGCCCCGCCGGTGAAACCGGCGAGACTTTGGAATTTTTCTTAGCAATGTGGCTTAACGCCAGAGGACTATTATTCCTCTGATGGACTCCACTCTTCGCCTGCGCTAGATGCAAGATTGAATGCTTGCTCGAGGCCAACGAAATCGCTGTTCGGACGTAATGTCTCGAAGGACTGAGATTCCTTCTGAAGTTGGTCTTCAGAGTATTCAACAGCCTTGATAGAAAGTCCGATGCGGCGTTCTACTTTGTCCACCTTGATCACGCGTGCTTCCACATCGTCACCGACTTTAAGGACGTCCTTGACCTTCTCAACGTGCTCTTCGGAGAGCTGTGAGATGTGGATAAGACCGTCGATATCGTCTTGTAGGTTAACGAATGCTCCGAAGGATGCAATCTTGGCAACTTGGCCTTTGACGAGGTCTCCAACCTTGAACTTGTCGTCGATGTCTGACCATGGATCGTTTTCGTTCTGCTTGATACCAAGAGATACGCGCTGGTTATCCTTGTCGATAGATAGAACAACAGCTTCCACTTCATCGTTCTTCTTGAGAACTTCTGATGGGTGGTTGATCTTACGTGTCCAAGATAGATCAGATACGTGGATCATGCCGTCGATGCCTTCTTCAAGACCAACAAACGCACCGTATGTAGTAAGGTTGCGAACTGCTCCTGTGATCTGCTTGCCAATTGGATAACGTTCTTCAATTTCGTCCCATGGATTAGCTTCAAGCTGACGCACACCGAGAGAGATCTTCTGTTCTTCGATAGAGATACCGAGAACAACAGCTTCGATTTCTTGGTCGAGCTCAAGCACGTCTGATGGACGTGTGATGCGCTTCACCCATGAAAGTTCTGAAACGTGAACGAGACCTTCTACGCCTTTCTCCATTTCGATGAACGCACCGTAAGGAAGAAGTTTGGTGACAGAACCGTTAACACGCTGACCAATTGGGTAACGTGCTTCGATATCTTCCCATGGGTTGTCAGTCATCTGCTTGAGGCCGAGCGAAACACGCTCTTTCTCACGATCAACATCAAGAATTTGAACTTCTACGACTTTGCCGATGTGAAGCATTTCTGATGGATGATTGATACGACCCCAGCTCATGTCTGTGATGTGAAGAAGTCCGTCCATTCCCTGGAGATCAACGAATGCACCGAAGTCTGTGATGTTCTTCACAAGACCTTCGACCTTATCACCGATCTTCACAGTCTGAAGGAACTCTTGGCGGAGCTCACTGCGCTCTGCTTCGATGACCTCTCTGCGAGAAACAACGACGTTCTGACGCTCGTCGTTTGCTTTCACGATCTTAAATTCAAATACCTTACCGACATACTCGGAAAGATCTTTCGGCGGGATGATGTCTACCTGTGAACCCGGTAGGAATGCTTCCACACCTACGTTCACCATGAGACCACCCTTGACCACGCTCTTGACCTTGCCTTTGACAAGACCACCGTCTTCGTAAACTTTGACGATCTTTTCCCAGTTCTGTCTGTGCGCAGCTTTCTCTTTAGAAAGGACAACCATTCCGTCGTCATTTTCTAGTTTCATGAGAAGAACTTCTACGACGTCACCGACTTCGAACTCTTCGTCTTCAAATTCTGATGTTGGGATAGCACCCTCAGATTTATATCCAATGTCCACAAGAACTACTTGTGGGCGGACGTCAATAATAGTACCGTTAACGATACTTCCTTCTTTAAATTCTCTGAATTTTGAATCGATCAAATCAGAGAGTTCAGCATTAATGCTCATTTTCTTTGTTGTTTTGGTTAAGGTTATTTCCTTGGTTTTCAATTTTTTCCCTTAAGAAACCTCGTAAAGCCAATGAGAACCGAGGCTGAAACAACCCCACTGGCAGGAAAAATGTGAGCCGCATTTCTATGCTTTAATGACCGCTTAGCAAGCAGAATGTGGACTTTAAAGGCATTTTTTTCAGATCTGGGGTTCAAATTTCTCCACAAACTAGGTCATTTATCAAAAAATATACATTTTTAGTGGTAGAGGGAATTTATCTGCAGCTACTCCGTGAGTATATAATTGCACCTTTTTTATCTTGCCCTGACAGAGCTCAACCTATAAATTTGAGTCCACTTTCAAGAAAACATAATAATATCTACAAGCATTAATACAATCCAAGAAAACAATGAACAGACTCCCTACACTTCTCCTCTGCTCTACTATATCAGCACAAAGCGCGGTGCTCGTAACGGATCCCACCAACTTATGGAATGCAATCTCCTACGCTAATCCAGCAAACGCAGATGCAAGCGGTGACCAACAAACAGGAATCAGAGATGCCGATATCGTTGGGTCAGCAGCCGACGCCTCATTTTACACATTCTTTAACGATGATGGCCCTCTTAGCCTCACTGACGGAGAGATGGGATTCCGACTCAGAGTCGCAGGCGATAAAAACCCATCGGGTTTTGAGAGCGTATTCTGGGTAGGCATTGATGCTAACTTAGATGGTAAAATAGACCTCTTTGCAGGAGCTGATGAAGACTCTACAGTTGGTCTTTACGCGGCCGGCCCTGATGCCAACAACTCTCCCAGCACAACCAGCATTGACACCACCACTCCTTTTTACGAGGTAACAACGTCTTTGCAGAATTACAGATTTGAGGAAGTAACCTCAGCTTTAGACCCAGGAGTCACTAGCCTAAACTTAGATGGAGGAGGTGGCGGAGGTGGCAACCATACAGATCATTTTATAAGCTTTTCGATTCCTTTTGGTGAAATGGTTAACGCTTATAATAGCCTCAACATAGGAACAATTGATGAGAACTCCCCGTTTCAGTTTGTCACTGCTACAAGCAACAATGTGAATTCAATCAATCAGGACGTAAATGGTGTAGATGGCGGACTGAGTTCAACCACCACATGGGAAGACTTGGGAGGATTTACAAATCCCTATTCAGCCAACGGAACCGCAATTCCTGAGCCCTCGGTTTCTTTGCTCTCACTATTCGGTATCCTGCTCTTATTCAACCGACGTAAAATATGAAATCTTTGCTGTTTAATTAGCCCATTTCAAAGAGTTGTGGTTATTTTAAAGCTTACTGCATGTGCAATTGACAACTTAGAAGGGCTAGCTAGGTTCCTATTTATGAAATTTAAATACCTTATTCTCAGTTCGCTGGCTGCTGTTCAGTTCGCAAATGCACAAAACACTAAAGACGTAAAAATCCACAATGACCTTAGCAATGCAATTGAACAGGTGGATACGGATGGTGAATTTCTGCAGATTGAAAAATCTAGTGATTTGTTAGTCGAGATCACCAAGATGCTGGATAAATATGCGCTGCCTGAAATCGCCAAGTCTGGCGAAATGCCGAAAGACTTTAGCTTCGTAAAAATTCTAGATCTAACTGGTCTTAACGAAATTACCGCTGGCAGTAAGAGCGTTAAGAAAATCGGAGAGAACTACATCACTAAGAGCTTCATTCAGACCAATGGATCGCGAAAAGGTATTTTTTCACTACTTGGAAAAGTTGATCAACCATGGGCATCTCTGGAGTATGCACCAGCTAACACAGAGCTCATTTTAGAGACACATCTCGACCTCACAGCAATGCCAGAAATGATGAAGCAGTTTGCGCCAATGATAGGGAAAGAGGAAGCCAAAGAAATGCTGGACTCACTCAATGAACAAGAGCCTATTGCCGGCAACACATTAGAACAAATCCTCCTCCAAGCAAATGCTAGAATCTCGCTAATTGTTGAGCTAGACGGAACTAAAACATGGGGACCACCCAGCCAGAAATTACCTGTCATTCACGTAACTGGAAGAATCGATGGTATCGCGAAATTTCTCTGGGAAAATTACGGTGACGTCATTGCTAAACAGCTCCCCGTTACGAGTGCTGGCAACGTGCACACCATCATATCACCAGAGCCAATCCCTGCTCCTTGGGCTCAGCTCACACCAGTTCTTGTCATTGATACCGACAAAAACCATATCTGGTTCTCTCTATCTGCAAAGCATCTCCAGGCATGTCGCGATGGAAAATCTACGATCAGAGACAATAAGAATTTTCAATTAGCGAACAAACATAGCAAAGCGAGTGGAGCTTCCAGAATTTACCTTTCAAAGCAACTCGTGAGCCTCGCAGCAAAACAGTTAGGAGAAATGATGAAGAAGGACCTCAGCGAGCCTAACGAACAGCAAATTCTCACTGAAGTCGTAAAACACCTACAGAATCTAGGCAGTATTTCAAGCTGTGTAAGTCATGATGAAAAAGGCATACTCGTTAATACCACTGCACCATTCACCATGAGAAATAGCCAATTAGGAAACGTCCAGCTAATCGCGTCTCTGGCAGGGCTAAGCTATGGACCGATTATGAAGCATTTAGAAAACAGCAAAAGGATAGAAGAAGTTTCTCAAGTAAAAAACATCTATTCTGGCCTCTTGGGCTATATGGTTGAGAACAAAAACAGCTTCCCAGATAATTTAAAACAGCTGGCAGATGGCGCACATCTTACTGAAGATTTTCTCGTGATGAAAAGACGCAAGCTACACTATATAAAAGGTCTAAGTCCTGCTGATGGGCATAAAGTCATTCTTTACACTTCACCAGATAAGAACGGAAAAGTTATCTTCGCAAGAGTAGACGGCTCCGTTCAAGCAGTCGGCAAAGCAGAGTTAGAAGAAATGCTCGAAAAGCAAAAATAATTTCCAAGAAGCCAACGCTACTCACCTCCCCACTTCGTGTGCACGAGTATTTTTTCTACCAGCTTTTTTACGGTTGTTAAACCGTCCAGCTCATAATTGATATCACCAGATTTAAAAGCACCCTCCCCTGTCCCAAGCAGCGATAAAAGCGCGTAAGCATCCGGCGATTCTGGATCCATGAGCCCCACGTAAAGCACGGATGGCTGACCGTCATTCGCGGCGTTTACCTCCACATAGACAGCGAAGGCATCCTTGGCTGTTAGATTATTTTCTAAGTCGAATTTATGGTTCTTAGTCGGCCCAGAAATCGCATCATAAATCCCGTCTGGACCAACTCCGCATATCGCGGTGTACCGGTTTCTCCAGATCGGTAAAATGCGGCCTCTCTTCACCTGCTCACCTTCCCAAGCAGCATCTTCTGAGAATCTCAGACTCTCGGAAATGAACAGCGTTTCTATCATTGAGCCAGTCTTGGTTTCCACCCAGATGGCGACTGACTTGTCAGAGCTTACCCCTAGCTCAGTCCAGTCCAGCGTGACATCGATCGATGATGTTTCTGTAGTTAACTTAAAGGTATGTACCGAGTCCTCTGCAATATTCCCCACCACATTATCTCGCTGGCGGAAAATCTCATTTTTATGCCTAGACTCGTAGCTCAAACCCACAGCCTCCTTCGCACCCGGCCACGCAAACCACGCCGCTGACCAGTACACACCACACAGCAAAAGGCTCAGAATAACCGGCGTATAGTTCACCCCCTCACGGCTTTTCACCATGGATTTCATTTGACGTAACCTGCCAAAAACATGAAACCCTACCAGTACCGTGATAGCAAATCCACACAGCATATGCACCCGAGTCACCGCAATGCTAAAAGGTTGCGTAAATCGCATCACCCCCGTGATCACGAGAACGATGAAGTTCAGCAGCATGCACAGATGGCTGACGCGGTAGAGAGTTCTCTTGTTAGAGTGCTTCTTCATTTTTCAAATCCTATCAAAGCTTTCTACGTCTTGATATATTTTTCATAAATCTCTGAGGCTTAAAAAATACTCCTGTTTTAAGTGCTAAGGAGCTCCCTTTGACAACAATCAAGCCGAGTAAGACCTTTGATCATGGATTCCCCTGTCTTCGTAGGGTCTAAGGAGAAACGATGACTTTCAGACGGGCGAACTTCGGAGGTTTTGCGTCGATAAGCATCTCAGGGTAGATGACTTTGACAATTTCGTATGCCGAATCGATCGAAGAATCGGAGATCACTACCGGAGGGATCGTGCTGTCATAGAACGTGGTTAGATCGGAACTAAACTGGACGGTGTAGAGCACACTCCCAGATGCGCCATGATCGTCTCGCCTCACAAAGAGGAATTCGATATTATCACCGTTCGATCTCGCTATGGGTATCCCATTTCTAGTGCCGTCGCTGAGCAAAGATTGATGATCAGAAACATTTGGATCGGTGCCAAAGCTAAACTCAAGCAAGTTAGAGAGACCGTCGAGATCGGGGTCGGCGGTCATCAAAGCGTTGGTCCCGACCATACCGTTTGCGCTGGTCCAGATTGAATAAGGATCGCCATTCGGAGTGGAGTCTGCGGTTAAGAAGCTCCAGGTCGGTTCGTTCGAACTCCCGGCAAATGGATTTCCAGCCAGATCCCTGACTGAGTCAAAACTGATCAAAACCACGTAATTCTTATTGAGGAGCAGGTCTGCAGAGGGATTGATAATGAGTGATGAGTCCGAAATGGTGACCTGAGATAAATCGTTGACGGAGAGAGTTCTCTGGGTGCCATCGGTTACATTTTTCAAGGTGATGATACCTACTCCTTCAACTACAGTCTCGTTAAACGTCACCGTCAGGTCACTGTCAGGAGCAACAGAAGAAGATTGGTCCGCTGGAGTCGTCGAAACATACCTAGGGCTTGCGCTATCTCCCAAGCGCTGACCGCTGGACCAGACCCTCACATTATCAATATGAGCCCCATTTTGACCACCCGTAAAGCGGAGTGCAATATCTCGTCCAATATTGGGATCGCCTGCTTCGGCGATGTAATCAAAGGTAACCGTTTTAAAGTCACCGTTGACGGGAGCAGAAGCTGATTGATCTAAGACTGACACACCCTCTGTATCTTTGTCCCGACTAGCACTTGAGGTATCAGTTTGAGCGAATGATCTTAGATTAATGTTGGCAGAAGTTCCGTTATTTTGACCAGAATCCTTCACGATATCGACAGCAATAGTGTATCGAGTGGCCTCTGCAAAATTTCCGATTTGTGCGAATGAGGAGACGATACCGGCATCACGCGAGCGGATTGCAAAAGCCTGATGATTTGGGTCGGGCGCACTAAAGGCTTCGCTGGATTTGTCGATGACTCCGTACCCATTTCTCTTATTGCCCGTAGTTATACCCCACTGCCCACTATCAGGAAGAGACCCAGAAGTAGTGGGATTGATCACTGCAGTGGCATCCACATCTGGACTCTCGAAATCTTCAAAAAATATTGGGGTCAAAGGTGCAATGCCAGCATCGGAGCCGGCGGAAATAATAAGATTCACCCTTGAGTTGGAGGGAACCTGATCACCACTGGCAGGGTCCTGACTCAGGATTAATCCGGCGGGAACTGTTTCACTGTAGTCCGTGAGGACCCCGTTGATGCCAAGGTTGACGGCTTCAAAAGCAATGGCTGCTGCGCCCTCAGTTTGACCGATTACATTAGGAACAGTTTCCATCTGAACCGTGCTCGAAACTACCAAATTGATCGTGGAGCCAACTGGGATACTTGAGCCCGCTATAGCACTTTGACCGGTGACAGAACCAGCTTCGATTGAGGAACTCGGGCTGCTTGTGATCGTGCCGACAGAAAACCCTGCCCCCTCGATAAAAGCTTGGGCCTCTGCCTGGGTAAGATTCACCAAATCAGGTAGAGTGGAATTGGCGGGGGAAGTCACCGTCATTATCGCCGACTGAGCGGTCTCATTTTGTGCTGGAGAGAAATCCCGTGCCTTGACGGAATAGCTGTAGGTCATACCTGGAGCTAGGTCGGTATCGGTGTAACGTGGGCTGCTTTGCCAACCACTGTTATTGCCGCCAGCACTGGAGGCAGTGAAATAATATTCAACACCTCGGCGGTCGAAAGCCGTAGCAGCCAACATAGTCACGGAAGTCGGAGAGGCCATGGCTGGAGGAATTGCGAAGGTCATCGGATCCGGAGTTGGAGTCAACGTATCTGGAGAAGCTTGTACGGTTCCCAATAAAACACTTTCGAGTGTTGCGCCCATGCGTAATTCGTCGATCTGCATTCCAGATCCATAGAACCCAACCTTATCAAATGTCGATTGATCAACTGACGTCTGAACTATCGAAATTGCTTCACCTAGGGTAAGATCCAGAGCAGGAGTGTAGAGTTCGATCGTGTCTTGGTTCTCTCCCCAAGTAATTTTCCCAACCAACAAGCGATGATTTCCCGCATCAAAACCGGTTCCAATCAAAGTTGACGGGATCGTAAGAGATTCGAGTGCTGAGGAATCAAAAAATGCGGCAGCATAAGCTTTGGTGCCTTTCATATAGATTCCCACACCTTGTCCAGGTTGGTTCACTCCGTCCTCAAGTGCTCCTGAAAAATTGAATTTGCTGTTCATCAAACCCAACCGAAGCTTGCGAAGGTGTATCAAGGCTGCGTTACTCGGAAGCCCTAGCTCTACGCTAAACCATAAGGTTTCTCCATCATCTAACAGCCCTTTTTGCGCAAGAGCTGAAGGTAGCAAGTCACGATAACCGCTAGAGCGAGAGCTACCCTCATCAAGCAGTGATTCACCGATGGTAGGCAAACTGCCGTAGGCGAGAGAATTGGCGACTACTTTACTATTAGAGCTGGCTTCCCAGCTTCCCGCAAGACCGACTTCCGTGCTGCCCGAGACCCCGTCAAGATCACCTACAGGGTAGTCAGCAGGTTCGTAGACGGCCAAGCCGACTGGATCAATGCGAGTGCTCACCGTAAAATTAACCATCGCTGGTGCTGACCACTGGCCATCGCTATCCATGACTCGGAAGGTCAAACTATCGGAGCCAGTGTATTCAAAATCTGATGTGTAGGTGAAATAGGGAGCAGTTCCAGTGAGCGTGCCCTTTGCTGGAGCATCAACCACTTCAAAGACAAGCGGGTAGCCCTCTGGATCAATCCCGGTCAAGGTAATTGGAGTAGCGATGCCCTGTGCAATGTTTGCTGACTGGGTTTCGGCGGTAGGGGGAGCATTGGCAGGCAGAGCCCCTCCAGATTCACGTAATTCAACCGCCACGGTTTGGATGACTTCTGTCAAATTTCGTGAGTCCCGCACCCGAACCTCGAAGAGGTAGCGCCCCGGAGCATCTTCGAAGTAAATTGAGGGTGACGCACTTTCACTTGAATGATTAGTGCTGAATAATACTGTTCCCGGGCCGTGTATTTTTCGCCAACTATAAATGGTATCACCTTTGGAGAGGTCAGTAGATGTGACGCTGAGCCGAGTCTGTCTGGAAGGAAGTGTCACCACAGTGGATGAGGCAGTAGTGGACTGAATATTCTTCAGTGGCAGGAGCTGCGGCGGATTATTGGCAGCTAGTAGGGCATCACGAATCGCAGTGATCTGAGCATTTCGGGCGTCATCGACGAGTGACTCATATTTCCCCGAGAGCATGCTATCCAGAAATTCGATGATCTTTGAATTAGGGATGACCGTGGTCGCCGAAGGACCGTAACCCTCAAGTTCGTCAAGCACTGCTTCAATGTCATCGAACCGGGAATTCACGATAAAATCTTCGATCAGTGACACGCCTTCAGCCCAACCGTCTCGCTGGAGTAGCTTAATGCCCTCATAGCCAGGCTTATTGACTGAGCTGGTCAGACCGGAATAATTCACACCCTCGATCAAGACATCGCTGAGAGCTATCACATCAGCTGGCGTCAATTGATCATACACTCCGGCGATATGAGCTCGCGCCACCCCGTGAGGATGTTTGGCAAAGGCTCGGATAGCAGGATAGAGAACCTCCCGGCGGATACCTGAGATATTGCCATCAAGAGCCCGAGCCACAACGGCCGCGAGTTTGAGCTGATCGTATTGCTGAGGATCGTCTCGATCCATAGGAAAAGCTGGCCGAGCATTCGCAGCTGAAATTTCAAGCAGGGCATTGATTTGCTCCCGGAGGAGTTCTACAGGAAATTTCTCTAAAGCGGCTGCCGCGAGGTAGCGGATGTCACCATCATTGTCAGAAAGTAGCCCTATCAATGGAATCAGCGCTCGATCATCTCCTATTTCACCCAATGCTCGGCAGGCGCCTAGGCGTTCTTTTCCTCCAGAGCCCTCCGCTCGAATGATTAATAGCGGCACATATGTTGTTGCTTCGGAAGATCGATTCGCAAGTTCCTTAGCCGCTTTATCAGCCAGATTGGTAACCTCTGACCGTAAGTCCTCCAAAAGTTCGACCGTCGTCCGCTCTGAGGCATCGTAGTAGTCGGATAACACTGATTCAGCGACCTCCGTAGTATTCAGCACTAGCTCAGGCTTATTCACGAAAGTTCGACCAGTAATTTCAAGCTGCCCTTGCGGCATCGCGTAAGTTAGCAAGACGGCAGTGGACATCCAAAATTCCTGCCCCCCATTCCTAAGATTCGGGGTGGTATCCTCCGCTTTATGGTTGTAGCGTTCGTATTCGAAACCCCCGTCCCAGTGGCGGCAGAGATCCATCATCCATCGAATCTGCCCGAAGTGGCCAGCAGCGGCTTCTTGCCCACCGACATTGGAACCAAGTGGCCCCCAAAGATAGTTGAAGTAGCTAACAATGTGGCCATCTTCCCGATGAGCGGTGCCACCAGTCGCAAGTTTGGAAAAAAACCTAGCCTCATCCGTGCGATCATCCTGCAGAGCAAAAAGAATCGCACCAAGACCGCTCTTGCCATTCTCTTCGTTGTAATCAAGGGGTTCTCCCTCGACGTAGTAATTAAAGGAACCCAAGCCGGCATTACCAGCCAGAGTCCGGGTGGCGCGCTCGATGGCAGGGTCAAGCTCCAGAACCGTCACCCCACACTTTCGAGCCATCACCAGCCCGAGGGTGGCTGGGAGGGTTGACGCATTCATGGTATAACCACTGCTGAAGGGTTCGTTATACGCCCCATCATTGATGCTGATATTAAATCTGTGTCCGACAGCACCATTGGATCCCTGTCCATGAGCAATCGAAAGTGCGCAGGCTTCAATAGAGGGCAATACTTGAACATCACCCGTCTGAAGATAATACTCGGAAAGAACAACTAACCGAAGCCCACGATCCCAAGCTATTTTTGAGCCCCTTTCAACGTTCCCGTTTTGGATAGAGTTGATCGCGCTGGGTGAGAGTATCTGCGCTAAAGCGTAAGTCTTTGCTTTAGCTTGGCGTGCAACATTATCAGGATTGGCAGGATCATTGGCAGCCATTAAAGGGAGTGCGCCTATACCGACAAATCCACCATCCTCATTCGCCATAATATGATCTAAGCCTTCCTCAAGAATCTTTTCTGACTTAGGGCAATTATAGGGGGCTGTAGGACTATAGGCACCCATCGTCCGAAGAGTGACCGTCTTTGTGCTCGTAACTCCAGCTCTCCATACTGACATTTTCAGGGTCGCCGGGCTCCGTACTTCCGCAACACCTATCGCGAGGCCGAATGCGATGCGTGCATCTGAGGTGAAACTAACTGGTTGGTTTCCAGATCCATCAACTCCGAGGATGACGTCCCCAACCTGCAGGGTGCCAGCCGCCGGAGAGCCTGTTTCCACAGCCTTAACTAAGATCTGGCGGCTTCTGCCGGTATTGGGTTTAGGATTTCCTTCAGCACCGCGATACACCCATGCCTGAACGCCAGTCGGACCGAGATTAAACCAAACTTGATCATTCACAGTCACCCCACCGGCGGTGAGATCCGGAGCCTGAGCCATCAAGGGAGATGTTCCAAACAATCCTAACGCCGAAGACAGGAAACCAATACTAAAAAAAGCGCTCTTAACTCTTTTGCGAAATTCAAGGACTATAGTTTGTGGATAAAGGAGCATTTTCATTCAAACAATTTATAAAGTAAGAAATCATGAGATTAAGCTGATTTAACTGTAATCATCAGACGGACTCAATTCTATAATACAGCTTTGGAATTCAGTCAAGGCTATCTCAGCTAGAGCTGTTAGATTGGCCAAATAAAAACTTCACCTGACTCAAAGTGAAACTGATAAAAATGGTTATCCTGAGAAATGGCTCGCCCATGTTACTCTTAAGTAACGCCCGTTTCTAACAGAGAACACCCTCTATAATCTGGATTCTGACATTGGCTAAGCTAAAAACGCAGCGTAGGAAAACCCTAAAGTCCTAGCAGATCCTCTAAAGCCTCTAAAAGACATACGTCAAGATCTGGGTGACAAGAATAACCGCGGTAAAAACCGTAAGATCACTAGGCAATGAACCATACCATAAAAAAGAAAGTGAAGGCTCGCTTAAGGAATTAATTCACTAATACCCTATGCCTCTTCCTCAAAACCTATCAAGGTTCTCAACTCTTTGATATGCTTTTCATAGATTCCGCGTGGAGAGGTCTTATGCTTCACGCAGAGTGCAGCTGCATAACCGCACGCGATACCCATCTGCCCCGTAGTGTTCATCACTCGTGGTCCAGCAAGCCCAATGTGTGAGCAACTGAAACAACGTCCCGCCATCATAAGGTTTGGTATTTCCTTTGAATAGAGAGACCTAAATGGAATATAGTAGTGTTTCTTTAGTCTGTAAAAGAGTGCCTTGGAAATGAAATCTAGAGCGAAACCTTTAAGAGATTTTTGATAGTGTGTATCAATCTCACGCTCCTCCTCCACCACTGTGTCCTTAAAATAAGTAGCACTTGTAACATCCTTCATCGTGTAAATGTGATCACCTAACAGACGGCGTGACTCACGCTTACCACCGATGTATGCCACCCACTCAAGCTTGAGTTTTGCGTTGAGCGGATTCTTTTTCACGTTGGAGAAATTCCCATAAACCGCGCGGAACATATGGTCACGAATGTCCTCAGCATCATGGATCTGGTGCTTGTTATTAGCAGAGTATTCCCAATACCATTCTGACTTCGGCTCAGCGTAAGTTTTCGCTACATCCTTCGCCCACGGAGTCGTGGGGAATTTCTCAGCTTTATCAGACTTCATGCTATTCCACATGACCGTGGTTCCCATCGTCCTGTTGTCTTTTTCTTTCGGTGACCAGAGATCGCCATGCTTGTCCCAACCTTCGTCAAATTCATCTTTCGCCTCGCGTCCGTAGCGTGAAGTAGCTCCAGCTTTATGACCTACGAGGCCATCACCTGTGCAGTCTATAAAATAATCACTACCTATATGAATACGATCCCTGCTGACATTACTACGTGCTTCAATGCTTCTGATTTTACCATCCTTCATATTCACCCTGTCCACTGAGTAATCATATAAAATGGTAACATTCTCCGCCTTCCCCATATTCTCATGACGCTTTTTCTCATCAGCAAAAGCCTTCTTGGAACCATTAGGATAGTGCTCCGTATCTAGCTTCTTGAGAATCCTACCGACTTTACCGTGAATACCGAGCGTATGGACGCGGATCTCACTACTCGCATTTCCACCTAACACTGGCCTATTAGAAATAAGCACAACAGATAAACCCTTCTCAGCAGCCGCGAGAGCTGCACCACACCCTGCGATACCCGCTCCTGCTATAACTAAGTCGTATTTCTGTGAATCTGGCTTCCCGACCCCATGCATTTTATTCCTCCAGACTCGTAACTCTTCGATCTCTGACGGAGGAGTGAAACCCTCATTTTTCGTAAAATAAATAGCATCACATCTCCCTTCAAAACCTGTTAGATCGACAAGCTCAATCTTATTTTCACCTAGCTTCAAAGTAACCTTGTTCCCCCTTTGCCAACTCCATCCAGCCTCAGTTCCAAAAACTGTCTCGACGAGCCTCCCATTCACCGTTAACTGAAATCTTCCTGGTGCTTCCCACTCTCCTGGACACCAGTCTTTAGTGCGTATCCAGAGCTGGTAGTCACCTGCTTCTGATGCCTTAAACGTAGTCTTAGCATTTGCTACAGGAATTCCCATCCCGTGAGCGAGCAAGTAGGGGCTGCCCATCTGCTCTATAAATTGCGGATCTACTTTCCAGCCACCCGTGTCTTTAAATGAGACAGCATCGAGCAAAACTGAAGCTGCACCATCATCGGTGGCAGCCAGAAGAGTGTTCCCGACGAGTGTCGATACGCTAGTAGCACCTGCGACTTTAAGAAAATTTCTACGTTCGATCATGATTTACATAATACGCTAGTGCTCTCAGATTGTTTCACAAGCTCATAAACCTAATCGGCTTCATTCCTCTATCATGAAACGTAGAAAATTTATAAAAATCACCTTACCTCTATTCGCTACAAATAGTCTTTGGGCACAAAAACATGATAATGATAAACCAGAACTAACTTTGGGAGTCATCGCTGATCCACAATACGCGGATGTTCAAGATAGAGGCTTGCGCTTCTACAGAAATTCACTCGAGAAACTGACTAGTGCTATTCAAGAGCTCAACGAACACACTTTAGAATTCACTGTTACTCTAGGAGATGTGATTGATCGTGATCTGAAAAGCTTCGATGCTATTTTGCCAATCTATAAGACCGCGAAAGCGCCCCAGACATACGTGCTCGGAAACCATGATTTCGCAGTGGCCGATGAGGACAAATCAAAAGTCTTACCCAAGCTAGGTCTTGAGAAAGCATACTATTCTCAAACCATTGGCAATTGGCACTTCATTTACCTAGATGGAAATGATGTAAGCACCTATCGCTATCCTAAGAATAGTGAAAAAACTAAGTCGGCTAAGAAAATACGCTCGGCTTTAAAGACAAAACCAAATGCTCCATGGAGCGGAAGTGTTGGAAAAAAGCAAATGCAATGGCTTACTGAAGAGCTAGATAAGGCAACAAAATCTAGCAAGCGCGTCATCGTTTTCAATCACTTCCCAGTTTTACCTGCCAAAGATGGTCATAATTTATGGAACGCCAGCGATATGGTAGAACTCCTCACATCCTACAAAAATGTAGCTGCCTACATGAACGGTCATAACCACAAGGGAAATTATGCCGTTCATAAAGGGTGCCATTTTGTCAATTGCAAGGGCATGGTGGAGGGCAAAACTGCTACGCCATACGCCATCGTAAAATGCTTCGCTGACCGAATCGAGATCGATGGCTTCGGCACCGAGACTGATAGGAAATTAGTCTCACAATAACTATAAAAAACGCCACACCTAGACAAGGTGTGGCCAGATAGAATGATAATCTCAGTGTAGGGTAGACCTTCCTATTCCTCTGCCTTATGCGCATATTTTTTATAGGTAGGAGCATCTAAATCCTTCCTGATCTGGTGATAGCGCTTCACCAAGTCATCCTGGATTTTCGTATACTCTGGATCACCATAGACATTCCGCATCTCCTGAGGATCCTTCTCTAAGTCAAACATCTGCCACTCGTCTGTCGCAGGTATAAAGAATAATTTATAGCGCTTTGTCCTCACTCCAAAATGCTGCGGTACATTATGCTCACCCAGCTCATAATAAGAATAGTAAAGGGTCTCTCTAATTGTTTTGGAAGCATCCTTAAGAACAGGAACAAACGACTTACCCTGTACTTCAGCTGGCGCATTTAACCCGACCATCTCTAAGAACGTTGGCGCGTAGTCAATATTCTGGATCAAGGCTTCGGGCATGCTTCCCGGCTTGATCACACCTTGCCACTTGATGACAAATGGCATTTTAAATGACTCTTCAAACATCCAACGCTTGTCAAACCAACCGTGCTCACCAAGGTAAAACCCCTGATCAGAAGAATAAATGACAACGGTATTTTTACTGAGACCATTTTTCTCCAAATACTCAGTCACTCGTCCCACGTTCTCATCGACTGATTTCACAGTCGCCAGATAATTTTTCATGTAACGTTGATACTTCCACTTCACCATTTGTTTATGGTTTATCTTACCCGCTTTGTAGTCAGCTATGAACTTGGCATTCAGAGGTCCAAAATGAGCGTCCCAAGCTTTCTTTTGCTCTTCGTTCATGCGATTGTATTCAGGAGTCCCGTAGTTTCGGAAGTTAGGTAGCTTCACACCTTCCATCTCGTCATCACGGAGCTTAAGATCATACTGCCAGGTCATGTGACGATCAACTTCCATCTCGTTTTTCGGTAGTGTTTTAGAGCGAGTGCCATAGTCATCAAAGAGATTACTAGGCTCCGGGATAGTCACGTTGTTAAAGGCACCAAGATGGCGCAACGCAGGGGAAAATGTGCGGTGTGGCGCTTTGTGCTGGCACATCAGGAAAAATGGTTTTTCTTTGTCGCGGCCGTCTAGCCATTCCAGTGCCTTATCGGTGGTGAGGTCAGTCACATAACCATCAAATTTTTTCTTAGTCCCATCCATCTGGATAAAAACTGGATTGTAATACCTCCCTTGTCCGGGAAGAATCTCGTAGTAATCAAATCCCGTTGGTTTTGTCATCAAATGCCATTTCCCGATGACTGCGGACTGATATCCATACTTGCCTAATTCTTTGATAAATGTCCACTGACTCTGATCAAAACCATTACCATCTGAGTTTCTAATAAAGCCGTTCTTGTGGCTGTGCTTTCCAGATAAGATACTCGCCCGGGAAGGTCCACAGATCGAATTAGCGCAGAATGAGTTATTAAAAATAGCACCTTCCTTCGCAAGCTGATCAATGTTCGGAGTAGGTGCCACTTTCTCAAGTCTACCACCATAGGCAGAGATCGCATTCAGAGCATGGTCATCAGAAAAAATGAACACTATGTTCGGTCTTTTTTTAGCTTCTTTCTCTGCGTCAGCTTGAGCACTCGCAGTGAGCATCGTCATACTGAGCGCACAGCTGAAGATAGTGACCGATGATTTGATAGTTAGATTCATAAGATTGTTTAAAGTAGTTTGTTCTTCTGATACAAACTGTATGATTCATACAGTCATTATCAACACATAAATTTATGCCCCCTAATAACAAACCAGAGCAATCAGACCAGCGTATCCATACAGCCTACCATGAGGCTGGGCACGCCGTGATCGCCATCGTGGTAGGGCGCACCGTGAATAAAGTAAGCATCATCCCCAGCGGTAACAAATTAGGCATTTGCAAAATAAACAAAGGCCGCAAAAAGGCCAATCAAGACGCACTAGAGGCTGACCTCCTCATACTCTTAGCCGGCATGGCAGCAGAAGGCAGAAAAAGCGGGAAATACAACATGCAAGGAGCTACTCAAGACCTCCGCGACGCCGAAAAGCTAGCCCTCAGCCGCGCTGGTAACCCCAGACAAGCCACCAAAGTCCTCAAGCGCTCACTAGACAAAGTCCACAACTTCTTCGATCAACCCGCAATCTGGACCGCCACCAAATCCATCGCCGAGACTCTGTTAGAAAATGAATCAATCAGCGGAAGAGAGGCTGACCATCATTATAAGCTAGCGGTTCAGCAAGCGAAGAAGTGATTTATCTGTAACCTTTATATTGTCTAGGGTCTTCCTGAGTGCTATACTTGTGTAATATTGTTGATAACTTCACCACAAATCATCCGTATCTGGCAAACCACTACAATTAATACCTACATACTCAGCACAATATCATTCAATGCGATCACTCACTTCCATCCTTTTTATCTTTGTCCTCTGCCAAACCAGCATGGGGCAAGAGGCCGCTAATAAACCAACCTCTAATTACAAATTTAAGATTCCTGCTAAAACAAAAGAACTACTCAGCTACTACTGTTACGAATGTCACGATAACGATCGTGACAAAGGAATGGTCCAGCTGAACAACCTCGAAAGCCTCAACCAACCCGCACGACTTGAAATCCTAAATAAAGTCCTCGAACAAGTCTATAGCGGCGAAATGCCCACAAAAAAGGGTGAAGAACCTACCGAGGAAGAGAGAGACGCTCTTTCTAAATGGGCACATAGTGAGCTCAGGATCTTTAATGCATCAGAGCTCGAAGACAAGCTCCGCTACTCCAAGTATGGCAACTATGTAAACCATAAGAAACTCTTCCGAGGTAATATAAAAACTGCGTCCTATAGCCCCAGCAGACGCTGGAAAATCAATGAACTCATTTACCAAGAAAGAGTGAATAATATTTTTGAGCTCACAGGGAAACAAAAGCGTAAGGTATTCCACGGCGTAGTCAGACCCTTTAACCTACCTACGGAGTCCGGGGTGAAATACTATGACAACCAAGCTGTCGAAGGTGGCCAGTTCCTCACTTTACTTTCTAATGCCAAATGGATCGTCGGCAAACAGCTCCGTGCAGCTATGCTTAAAAGCGGTGAATACAAACATTCCGAAGAATACCTTACAGCAAAAGCGAAAAGAGAGCGCTTAGACATCAGATTCCCTGATGAACAATGGACCCCACGCAAGACACCTAAAGCACTTGAAGATATCATTATAAAGAACACCGCACCGACAGACACAGAACTGCAAGCAGCCATCGCCTATCAATTTCGTGTCGCCCTTCAGCGCAAACCAACGACAACCGAAGTGGCGAAGTATATCGACTTCATAAGGGACACCGTAAAAAAGAGCGATAAAACCAGCGCCTTAGAGAAAATGATGGTCTCTGTGATCATGGAACCAGAATTTCTCTATCGTAGTGAAATCGGTGGCGGAAAGCCAGATAAACACAGACGTAAAATGCTCACAGCTCGCGAGGCAAGCTATGCTCTCGCATACGCACTAACAGATGAAATTCCAGACACTAAGTTAGTAAAGGCAGCGCAAAACGGTAAGCTAAACAGTAAAGAAGATTACAAACGCGAAGTTGTTAGAATGCTCAAAGACGGCTCTATTGCCAAACCACGTATCCTCCGCTTTTTCCAAGACTACTTCGGTTACAATGGCATTTACGATGTATTCAAAGATGAAGAAAGATTCATAGGAAATTATAACCCAGCCCGCGTCGTCGCAGCAATTTACGCTTACCGCATTCCTGGAAAAATCGCTACCGAAGCTGACACATTAGTAAAATGGATCCTGAAAAACGACAAAAACGTTCTAGAAACGCTACTCACTACTGATAAGTTCTTTGTTCATCATAACGGCAACAACCAAGAGATGGTTAAGAAAATGAACAAAACAATCGCTGTAGAAAAAGATCACATAAAAGCATATGAGGAAATGAAGGGCTTAAAAGGTGACGCATTACGCAAAGCCACTGAGCGTCACAAAAAAAATAAATATTTTAGTTATCGGTATGGTTTATCTATGGGGCTTTTGCGAACTTTGTATGGTGAAGATGGTAAGAAACGCTTGAACAAAAGACCATTGCCTACGGCGTTTGTACATGGCGCCAACAATCACAACCTTATGCACTCCGTAAAAATGTATAATTTGGATTATCTTACATGGTCGTATGAACCGATCCAGCCATTCAAACTTGAAAACCGAGCTGGAATACTGACTCACCCTGCCTGGCTCGTAGCGCATTCACATAACTCAGCCACTGACCCCATATTAAGAGGCAAGTGGGTTCGTGAAAAACTGTTAGGCGGTTTTATTGCAGATGTCCCGATCACCGTCGACGCCAAGGTGCCTGAAAACCCTCATAAAACACTTCGTGAAAAGTTCGCAATCACCAAGGCAAAAGACTGCCGTAATTGCCATGATAAAATGAATCCGCTAGGCTTCGTGTTCGAAAGCTACGATGATTTTGGTCGGTTCCGTAAACAAGAAGAAATCGAGTATCCTGAAAACCTTATTTCTACCGGCAATACCTTAGAAATGAGTGAACATGGCCATCTAACCAACTATAAAGTTCCAAAATACAAAACCAAACCTGTAAATGCATTCGGTTACCTAGAAGGCACTGGCAACGACAAACTAGACGGCAAAGTCAAAAATGCCCCAGACCTGATGCACCGTCTTGCTAAATCAAAACGTGTCCGCCAAGTATTTATCAGACACGTATTCCGGTACTTTATGGGTCGGAATGAAAAACTTTCTGACTCACAAACTCTTATCAATGCTGATAATGCCTACCTAAAAAGTGGGGGAAGTTTTAATGCATTGATCGTATCCATACTCACGTCAGACTCATTCATCTACCGTAAAAAATAACCAACCAAATTCAAATAATGAACAACAGAAGAAATTTCCTAAAGACCTCCACAGCCGGCATGTTAGGCATGGCAGGTATGTCTTCATTCGCCAGGCTAGATGCGATCGGCACCTCAATTAAATCTAACACCCCGGTAACCCCACGCTTTATTTTCCTCAGAAAAGGAAATGGCACATTCCCCACCGACCTCGTCCCCACATCCCTCAGTGAAGCTGACAAGAAAAAGGAGGCCAAAAAAGAAGCCTTCGAAGTCGACCTCGACAAACATGAGCTTCCAGAATGGATGCAACCGCTCAACGATTACAAAGATAACCTCTGTATCCTTCAAGGACTATCCGCTAAGATGTGCACAATGGGTCATGCTACTCACCAGTCACCTCTCGCCGTTTCGCGCACCGCAGAGCGCGTTGGCACCATCACTCGTGCCTCTGTAGATGTCGTGCTCGCACGTATGTTCCCAGCACCATTCGAGCACATCGAGCTCACCTGTGCTGCGAACCGCAAGGGAATCGTCCGTGGCATGTCCTCCATTGGGCCAAAGCAGCCAAACTACGCATTCGCTTCACCGAGTGCTGCTTATAATAACCTATTTGTTTCAGCCTTAGAAAAGAATAATAGCCAGAAAGCAGACGATAACCTCTACGCGTTCCTTTCTAAAAACATCGGAGCTCAAAATACCAACACACACACACGCGATCTCCGCGAAGCTAAGAAAATAGGTAACTACGTTGACTCTGTCGACTCGCTCATCTCACGAAACATCGAACTGCAGTCCATGTCTCAACAGATCAAAGCCTGCCTTCCTAAACTTGAACAGGCTATCATGCGTGATCAGTATAATACTGTGGAGCAGCAGTTCGCATTCGTAGAAATTCTCGTTTCCTCACTAAAAGCAGGGCTCGCTAACGTAGTCACATACACACTAGATGACCTAGGAACCCGATACGAAGGTGTCCTCGAACCGACTATTGATCTCCACGGCGTCGGTCATGGTAAGGACCTCAAAGGCATCCCAGCCATAGAAGTCCGCGAGAAGCTCAGAACCCATCACATGAACGTTGTCAGCGCGATTGTCGAAAAGCTCAAAGCTTCACCAGAAGGCGACGGCAACATGTTCGACAACACGCTCATCATGTATCTCCCAGAAAACGGCGAGACTCACCACAGCAAAGGAACCGAAGTCCCATTCGTCATCTTAGCAGGAGACAACGTCAAACTCAACCTCGCCCGCCGCTACATCCGTCTTCCTAACTACAACAAGCCAGGACACAAAACTCTAGGAAACTGGTACACCACCATCCTCAATGCCTACGGCAACCCGATCAAACACTACGGTGACTTAGACGTCGGTCTCACAGTCCCACAAGAAGGACCGATCAAGCAGCTAATGACTTAAGGAATATTTACCTAATTCGAATCACCCTCTCTAAGCATTCTCCGCGTTAGGTAGAAAAGCCTCCCCCGCATTTCAACATTTATTTAAACTATCATTTAGCCTTTCTGCGTTCGGCTACAAATGCTTCTCCATGCTCTTCCCACCATGTCTTAGCTCTATCTCTACATAATTTCCTAATCCTTTTTTCCCGCGATAATCTAGCCCTACGTCCTTCTTGTGATTTAGGAGGTCCGTTACTTGCTTTTATTTCTGAGAACAGATCTACCCCTATAATTCTCGTTATTGTCGACTGTACCTCATCTCTAAACATCCAATGCATTTTACCCTCAAAATATTTATTCATAAGTATCTTCAGACCATGGCGACCATTGAATTTTTCTACTGCCCGGATCGCAGATTGCGGAATAACTTTGCTACTTTTGTATGCGAATATTTCTTTATTGAAGTAATTGTGATTCCCCAGATGTAGCATAGCCAACTCTAGTAAAGCTATGTCTAGGTCTCCTTTTTCCCCCTCTTTTTTAGGAGCTTTTTTCAAGGCTTCTTTTTTCTCAACTAGCAACTCTGCGATTTCCTTTTCTACAGATGAATCACCTTTCTCTGCCAACGCAAGGTAGGCAGCAACAGTAATCTGTTCCATCGAATTCATTGACTTTAATCGGGAATGAACATCGGATGAGAATGGAATATAATTGTAATTTTGAGCATGGATCACACCAAGCTTGCCACAGGCTATGCCTCTCAGCATCTCAATAGCCCAGTGGGAATCGATTTCTTGTAGTGAATCGACCACCGAATGATAGCCTATGCAATGGCGAGGTTTGCTGAGCACTAGCTTGGCAAGAATTTTTCCCCACTTGTCCTGAGCGGCAACAGGCAATTTAGTTCGAAATATCTTTGAATACCTCATTCTACTCTCAAAGAACAAGACCGAGGCCCCAAGAAGCCCTGCTTCGTTATTCTCAGCTTTATACTTTTCAAGAGTTTCTATGAATAATTCGGGAGCAATCGTAGAAACTGCATCTATCACATAACTGCAATGAAAATCTCGAGCGCGAAACCAACCATATCGTGGATCGCTTGACCCAAGAGAGATACAAACCGCATCTAACAAGACGACAGGATCATTCACCGCGTCCCGCAGCGTTTGTGGAATCTTATTAATGTGTCCACCGGCTCTCTTAATAAGTGCTGTCCGAACTTCAGGAGGGTAGAAACTCAGGAACTTCTCTTTGGCGCTTTTAACGTCTACCTCATACTGCTTGGATCTCCGAATCCATTCACAGTGTTTTGTCATCATTTTCTCAAGATAAGCAGAGCTCTCTTGTGTTGGCACGTAATTGTGCGTCCATCCCGACCAAGTTATCTTATGTTCACTATAGTATAAGTTGGCAACCAGTTCACCGTTCCGGAAGAAGGCAAAGCCCTTAGAAGGGAGTCCACGACTATAAAATGCAGGAGTTATCTTTATATTATCTATAACTTCTTTGACCGCATCTTTGCCTTTGAAACCACTTAATTTTGGTCTCCATTCTTTCAGTTCCTCATCTGTAATAGATCTCCCTACTCCGGATACCGACATGAATCGGGGATAAATTCGCAATTCATCTGCTCCCGCTAGTGCTTTCTTAAGAAGATCTTCACTGTCAAACTCAACATGACACTGCGGGTTTGATTTTTTAAAGACTTCCATAGACGACTTTGAGTCAAGAATATTCAAAACTTTCAAGTTTGGCATTGGTTTTGATGGTAGAACAGCCAGACGGTAACATCCGTTGGCATTTACGGAGCGTAGTTTTTTAAGCGATTGGATGGGACTGAGATCTTTTATTTCAGCTGGTGATTCGAGTGTCAATTGCTCAAGATCTCTGAATTCTCTTAAGAAGCTCACATCCTTCAGTTCATAACAATAAGTTAAGATCAGAGTCTTTAAATTGGCGAACTCAGGTAACTTATCAATCTTGGACATTGAAACTCGGAGGTAAATAAGATCACTATTATCAGCTAGCACCAGATTTTTTTCAAAAGCAGCCATTGTGTCCATGGAAAGATATTTTAATGAGGTGAAGTGAGCAAGATAGCTGACATCTTTTTTGAGGTCACCAACTAGACTTATTTCCAAATATTGAATATTTGCAGGAATCACCGAAGCCGACTTAGCAATACCGGTTTCCCAAGAGTGACCAATACTTAGAAACACTTTTGCTGGGTCGATGTCTTTAAGAATTTTAGCCACATTCTCTACGGAGTCTCCAAGTCCAATTCCACGTAAATTCTTCAAATCATCTTTCTTTAATTTGGAAAATGGTTCAGGATGATGAGGTTTATGTCTTACTGCGATTAGCTGCTTATCGCCATTTAATACCTCATACAGTCTGGATTTATCTTCTGGATCGGTCTCAAATTTATATGATGGTTTTGAAACCATTAGAATTTTGAAGCCATCAATTCCCAGCAACAGGCGCTTGTCATCGATTCCCAGACTACTAAGACTCTCTATCTTAATGTTCGCAAGTTTACCGTTTAAGGTTGCGGTCACCTTAGCGGCTTGCTTTGCCGTTTGATCCAGAGGATCTAGATTCGTATTAGGTTCTTCTGCATGGGAGATAATCGATAATAACAACACGCTAGCGATCACAGCAAATAAGTTCATTATTCTTTTCATTATTATTAAGACACTTGCCAACTCGATTCCTTAGAATTTTTTCTAAATATTATCGTATAAAAAAATTCTTGGTGAATTCATAATTGGTAAAGTGAATATAGCAGTCAAAAAATCCCTCAAAAAAGGTAACGCTAAACTCCCCTCCGACTTAGCTAGCTAAAACATCCGTCTACAGAACTACGACGAACCAGGACACAAGACCCTCAGAAACTGATACAGCATAACCCTCTACACCTACGGCAACCCAATCAAACACTACGGAGACTTAGACGTCAGCCTCACAGTCCCCGCAAGAAGGGCCGGTCAAGCAGCTGATGACTTAGGGGAGTATCTGATGCGGTGCAACCTCTCTAAGCATTCTCAGCGTTAGATAGAAAAACAAACCCCTAGCCATTTCAACATCCATTCAAACTATCATTTAGTCTTTCTGCGTTCAGCTACAAATGCTTCTCCATGCTCTTCCCACCATTTCTTAGCCCTCTCTTCACACAATTTCTTAATCCTTTCTCTTCGCAATCTTCCAGCCTTACGTTTTTCTGGGGACTCAAGAGGTTCGTTACTTGCTTTGATTTCTGAGAAAAGATCTACCCCGATGATTCTCGTAATTGCCGGCTCTATCTTATCACTAAACATCCAATTCATAGGTTTCTCAAAACACTCATTCATCAGTATCTTTAGACCATGGCGACCATTGAATTTTTCTACTGCTCGGAGCGCAGAGTAAGGAATAACTTTATTACTGCTGTATGCGAACATTTCTGTGTTGAAGTAGCTGTGATTCCCAAGATGTAGCATAGCCAACTCTAGTAAAGCTACGTTTCGGCTTCCTTTTTTCTCCTCTGTTTTAGGTGCTGTCTTCAAGGCTGCTTTTTTCTTAGCGAGTAACTCTGCAATTTCATTTTCTACAGATGAATCACCTTTCTCTGCCAACGCAAGGTAGGATGCCACAGTGATCTCTTCAATTGACGCCATTAACTTTAAACTGTAATTAACTTCGGATGAGAATCCACTATAGTTGTAATCTCGAGCATTCATCAGGCCAAGCTTGCCACGGGCTATGCCTCTCAGCATCTCAGTGGTCCAGGGCGCATCGATCTCTTGTAGCGAATCGACCACCGAATGATAGCCTATACAATGCCGAGGTTTACTGAGCACGAGTTTGGCAAGAATTTCTCCCCACTTGTCCTGAGCTGCAACAGGTAGCTTAGTTCGAAATGTCTTCGAATACCTCATTCTACTCTCAAAAAACAAGACCGAGGCCCCAAGAAGCCCAGCTTCGTTATTCTCAGCTTTATACTTCTCAAGAGTTTTTATGAACAGTTCGGGAAAAGTCGTAGCAACTGCATCAATAACATAGCAGCAATGAAAATCTTCAGCTCGAAACCAGCCAATTCTTGGATCGATTGAGCCAAGAGAGATACAAGCCGCATCTAACAAGACGGCAGGATCATTCACCGCGTCCCGCAGTGTTTGCGGAATCTCATTAATGAATCCACCAGCTTTCTTAATAAGTGCTGTCCGACCTGCAGGAGGGTAGAAACTCAAGAACTGCTCTTTGGCGCTTTTAGCGTCTGACTCATGCTTGTTAGATCTCCGAATCCATTCAGAGTGTTTTGCCATCATTTTCTCAAGATAATCAGAGCTCTCTTTTGTTGGTGTGTAATTGTGAGTCCATCCCGACCAAGTTATCTTATGTTCACTATAGTATAAGTTGGCAACCAGTTCACCGTTCCGGAAGAAGGCTAAACCGTTAGCAGGAAGTCCACGACTAAAACCCCCAGGAGCTATCTTTATATTATCTATGATTTCCTTGACCGCATCTTTGCCTATGACCCCACTAAATTCTGCTCTCCATTCTATCAGTTCCTCCTCTGTAATAGATCTCCCTCCTCCTGCTACCATCATAAATCGGGGATAAATTCGCAATTCATCTGCTCCAGCTATTGCTTTCTTAAGAAGCTCTTCACTGTCAAACTCAACATGACACTGCGGGTTTGCTTTTATAAAGGCTTCCATCGATGGCTTAGAGTCCAGAATATTCAAAACTTTCAGATTTGGCATTGGCTCTGAAGGTAAAACAGCCAGATTGTAGCATCCGTTGGCATTTACAGAACGTAGCTTTTTAAGCGATTGGATAGGACTGAAATCTTTTATTTTAGCGGGTGATTCGAGTGTCAATTGCTCAAGATCTCTGAATTCTTTTAAGAAGTTCACATCCTTCAGTTTATAACAATCCGTTAACACAAGAGTCTTTAAGTTAGCTAATCTAGGTAGCTTATTAAGCTCGGACATTGAAACAAGGAGGTAAGTGAGATCACTATTATCAGCTAGCTCCAGATTTTTTTCAAAAGCAGCCATTGTGTCCATGGAAAGATATTTTAGTGAGGTGAGGTGAGCTAGATAGCTAGCATCTTTTTTGAGATCACCAACTAGACTTATTTCTAAATATTGAATATTAGCAGGAATTACCGCAGCCGCCTCAGCAATACCGGTTTCCCAAGAATGACCAATACTTAGAAACACTTTAGCTGGGTCGATCTCTTTGAGAATGTTCGCCACGTTCTCTACGGAGGCTCCAATTCCAATTCCGCATACATGCTTCAAATCACTTTTCTTTAATTTGGAAAATGGTTCAGGATGATGAGGTTTGTGTCTTACTGCGACTAGCTGCTTATCACCATTTAATACCTCATACAATCTAGATTTATCTTCTGGATCTGTCGCGAATTTATATGAAGGTCTTGGAACCATTAGCAACTTGAAGTCATCGACTCCCATCAACAAGCGCTCGTCATCAATTCCCAAACTGCTAAGACTTTCAACCTTAATGTTCACACGTTTACCGTTTAAGGTAGCGGTCACCTTAGCGACTTGTTTTGCTGTAATCGTCTTTACCTGGTTTTTATCAGGCTCTGACTCCGAAACGGTAGATGTTTGGTCAGGTTCGCCTAGTTTACTTGATTTTTTCGTAACTATTCAGGTCTAAAAAAAATCAAAAATAAAGCTTGTACTTTTTTGAACACATGCTTCACTATCA
>JAVCKV010572634.1:0-32510 GCA_032274145.1 Herpochondria borealis | reverse complement strand
ATTCACTGTGCTCTAATGGAGCACAGTGAATTAGGAGTATTTATGGATCGTTTTGAGGATTTGCAAACCTTCGTTGCAGTGGCTGATCAGCGCAGTGTGCGCAAGGCCGCTGAGCAAATGGATAGAGCACCTTCGGCTGTAAGCAGGCGGATTAAGGATCTGGAGGCGCGCCTGAGTACCCAGCTATTAACTCGTACCACAAGGCAGATCCGCTTAACTCATGCAGGTGAGCGTTTCTTGGTGCATGCAAAACGGATACTGGCAGAGCTTCAGGAGGCTGAGGAAAACGCAACAGCCGACACTCAACAGATTAGCGGTGAGCTGCGCATTACCATGCCACTGAGTTTTGGATTGGCTCATCTGAACACGGCAGTAAGTGATTTCATGCTGGAGAATCCGTCGGTCTCTATTGATGCCGATCTGACTGATCGCATGGTTCATCTAACAGAGAATCAGGTGGATCTAGCTGTGCGAATTGGCACCCTCGCAGATTCAACGCTCAGAGCCCGAAAGTTAGCACCAATCCACCATGTCGTCGCAGCAACAAAGGATTTTTGGGCTGAACACGGAATTCCGCGCACGCCTGAAAAACTCGCTGGGTTACCAGGGTTGTGCTATTCGAATTTAAGGTCGCCTCAATCCTGGCCATGGACCAATTCTGTGGGGCGATCAGGACTAGTCGCCGTTAAGCCTCGATACCTTGCAAGTAATGGTGATGCATTAGTCCATGCTGCGATTCAAGGGCTTGGCGTTGTCAGGCTCCCCACATTCATGCTGAATAAAGCGATTGAGTCGGGTGAACTTGAACCGGTGTTAATGTCAATAAACTGGGGAGTCTCAGGGCTGTACGCCGTCTATCCAGATACTGCTTTTCTGCCGTACCGCACCCGAGCTTTTATCGACTTCCTCCAAGCACGCTTTGGTGATGAGCCATCATGGGACGACTGCCTTCGAGCTCATTTAAAGCGCATTGCCAAAACGACTTCACCAAATGCATATTATGGATAGAGCACAAACAATGTTTCAGTACCCTGTCGCACGAATTTGTTCTAATGCCTGAGCCATGGCAGCCTTGTCTTGCTCGGGTCCAAATGCTACACCTTCTGCGCGTATCGTTGTCACGTCAGTCACACCCATGAATGCCAACACAGTCCTCAAGTAGGTGTCTAGATGATCACTGGAGGCTGCTGGCCCTTCACTGTAAACGCCGCCTGAAGACAAAATCAAATAGGCCTTTTTACCTTCTAACAGACCTTGAGGCCCGCTGTCGGTATAGCGAAACGTTTGCCCAGCAATAGCCACATGGTCAATCCATGCTTTCAGCGTAGTGGGTACCGAAAAATTGTACATGGGCGACGCGATAATGACAGTGTCAGCTTCTTGTAGCTCTGTAACTAATTTTTTCGACCGGTTTGCTAATTCATCGAGTGAAGCATCGCGCTTTGCATCCGGAGCCCAGGCATCACGTATCGTGGTGTCAATATGAGGCAATTGTTTATTTGCAAGGTCGTGATACACAACGGTTGAATTTTCATTAGCTGTTTTTAGTTGCTCAACAAGATGAGCACTAAGTCGGCGAGTGTGGGATACAGCGTGCTCACTGGCACTGGAATCAAGATGGAGAATGTTCATAGGAGCTTCCGATAAAAGTTACTTTGGTTGTGATGGTGCGCATGGCAATTCAAGCTTTCAGCAGAGCCGGCTAATAAAATTTAGCCGGCGTCTTGCCTACGATGAGCTGCCGTATTCTAGATTTGCCGTTATGGTTGTTTCAGGGTTAAACCATTTAGGGCAGTTCAAACAGTAATATTTCAGCTTGTTGACCTTGGTCCAGCTTAATTTTTCCTCCTCCTTCAATAGACATACCGTCTCCGGTGTTCAACAGTTCATCGTTCAGTTTTACTGTGCCTCCAGCAACTTGTACCCAAGCGCGCTGCACCGTACCCAGGTCATGCTCTACTAGCTCGTCACCATCGACAGTGGCCGCAAACACATTGGCTTTAGCACGCGTCTGCATGGAACCGTCGCGACCGTCAGGAGATAAAAACAACTTAAGCTTGCCACGCTTGTCTTCAGGTCGAATATCCAGCGTATCGTAGTGTGGCTGTGCACCTTGCTCTTCGGGTATCAGCCAAACTTGAAGAAAGCGCATACGCTCTGTTTCAGAGGGGTTGAACTCGCTGTGAGTTACACCACTGCCCGCGCTCATGTATTGAACACCGCCCGCTTTCACTGTGCTTCCATTGCCCATAGAATCTTTGTGCGCAAGACTACCCTCGAGTACATACGAGAAAATCTCGGCATCTTGGTGAGGGTGTGAGGGGAACCCGCCACCACCTGCCACTTCATCATCATTGATGACGCGAAGAACACCGAAGTTCATGTGTTGTGGGTCGTGGTATTGACCAAAGCTGAATGAATGTGAGCTCTTAAGCCAGCCAAAATCAGCTTTACCACGAGCGTCTGCAGGTCGTCGAGTCAATGTTTGTTGTGCGTTCATGTCGAATACTCTCCCTTGTCAGAGGTCTGCGTTTAACTTCTAACAGTGACTATAAGTATTCATCGATTGTTAACAAAGGCGGTTTTAGTGAATTATTTGTGCTTATAACGAGAACAATACAACTGTTGAGTAAGAACCAAAATACAGACTTAAATTGGTTTTGAAAGCATCATTGCCGAACAGGGTAAGTTCAATTGGGAATAGGGCTAGTCTGTGGACCATAAAGTGTCCGAGAATAAGCACCATAAGTTGTCCGGGCACACCGAACTGGTAAACCGCGTCCAGTAGGGCGATCAGCTCCAATACGGGCGTTATACATCCTACCTATTCCCGTTTAGAAATTCGGTCTAATTTAAGGGATGAAGCCGACAACCATCTGTTAGAGCTTGCAATAGCAGGTGGAGCGACGCATATCGTCACGGGTAACACAAAAGATTTTAGAGGCGCGGCGCTACGATTTCCACAGATAGAGATCGTCACGCCAAGCCAGTTTTTAACACACGTTAAGGGCAACTGATATGGGCACACTAACGATACGAATTCCGGACGACAAACACGCACGTCTCAAGACGCTGGCTAACTCGCGCGGCATCAGTTTGAACAAATTGTTTGAAGAGTTTTCCACACAAGCTATCGCCGAATCCGACGCCTACGCGCGGTTCGAAGCCTACGCGGCACAGGGCGATCCTAAAAAGGGTTTGAAGTTACTCGACAAGCTCGATGGGCACTTTTCGAAATAGGCCAAAGCGGTCGAAAAAGTGAACACTTTCCTGCTTGGGTTCAACGGGTCGATGCAACACAATATATTCTAATATTAAGAGGAATTATTGTGGTTAGATATCTTCTATTCACCGAGCAAGAGAAATCTCTACTGTGGGAACGGGATTGCAATACGTCGCAGCGAAGATTGCCGACGACCCTAGAGCTGAAAGATATGGACGCTTTTGAAGATCGACTGGTTAGTCTTGTGCAAGCAGATATGTCCGGCGTGTTGGCCGGGGTTATAACAGGCAATGGTTATCGTGAGTGGATTTTCTATTGTTCTAGTAAGGACGTGATTTCCGCTGCGTGGGATCAGGTTTCTCACAATCTTTTGGAACCTTACCCAATTTCGATTGATGCAAGTCTGGACCCGAGTTGGCAATACTTTTTTGGCCAAGTATTGCCAGAGTGATTCATCATTTACATCGTTTTAGAATGACTGCAGTGGGGTGTAGTTCAAACGGTCTACGTAACACACTCCTGGATTTTCGTCCGCTTTCATCCAAAAAACTGAACAGAACAACCCAGTTGGTTCACCTTGAAAGCAGGCGTTGCTTTGAGGTCGTTATCTTGTAACATCGTTCCGTGAACCTGCGATTAGAGATGAAATGAAAAAACACCTAGGCATGCCGATTGTTTTTTTTATTATTGTCCTTCTTTTTGTGTTCTATGAAAACTACAAGGTCAAAAAGGAAGTTCAACTAGTTTGGGAATTCTGGACTAATGCCACTGACGAAGCGCGGCAGATAAATTTGACTACAAAAGAATTTTATACGCAATACAGCAGCCAAGGAGATTTGGTTTCGGACGACATCTTGCCGAATCCAACCTTGGTGCAGAGCGTGCGATTAAGTGGTTTTTTGTGTTCCGAATATTCTTTTCGTATTTATTATTCGTCGGACGGAAGTGACGGTGCCTATTTAGTATTCCTCTCTGGTAAAGGTCATGGAATGTTGTGTTTTATCTAACATATTTCTAACATTTCGACTATGAAGGTAAGCACTTCAGACCCAGTCTATTCACCTTTTCGACACCGCTTTTCTCCAAAGCGGTCGTTCCCACAAAATACGTCTACACAAGCAGAGGGTACTTTGCCGAACCGGCATAACGCATTAAACATCTCTTTGAGAGTCCCATAAACCAACGGAAGGCAACAATATTTGCAGCTGGACATCTTATGGTCCAGTGACTAAGGGCGGCGGAGAGATATTTAAAGCGCGTTATTTGCGGCTAATCAGGCTCAAAGCGAGTCAAAAAGTCACCATTTGGTCCGCCACTGATCAAATAACACCTAAGTGTCTGTTATTAATGATATTTGTTCCATCGTGAAAAGTGCGACAGCTTCGGTTTTACATTTGTGATGATGCTCTATACTAATTAGCTACTTGTTAATTGGTGCGCCTGAATCAGTGCTATTGTTTTCTCACAAAAAGTCTACCGAGAAGCGTATCGCGTTGCCCGACAACATGCATCTAGGCTGGGTGGGCTGTTCATTGTCGCAAGGATTTAATCTATGCTGATGCTAAGCAAAACAGATCTACTCGGCCAGCAGTCAGACCGGGTTGCGCTCAAAGACGACAAATTGATGTATCGAGCATGCTCGATGGCGTACGCACAAAGCCTTGGGTTTGATTCTCCTGACCATGTTATCGGTAAGACAGATTTCGATCTGATGCCAGTTGAAATCGCTCGTAACCAACTTGCGCTGGATAGCCAGGCGATTTACTCGGGGCAAGCGGACATCACCGCGATTGAACTCGGTGCTGATAAGAACCAGGCCATGATCGTTCGCACACCAGTGTTTGATGTGAACGGGAAAACCACTGGCATCGACTTAAGGCTTATTGGTGGACCGAGTATTTCGACACCAAAATCAGCGGTCACTATCGACTTTCAAACATTGGTTAACGATGGTATCCAAGGCAGTTTGATATTCAGCAAAAACGATATTCTTTTCGCCAACGACAATGCTGCGCAAGTTTTAGGTTTTTCCAACGCCCAGTCTCTGACCGATCGAGGCGAGCTGCACGACTTGTTCAGTGATGCTGAGATAGCGCGACTAACATCTGCATCAATTGACGATATTGAATTTCCAGCATCTGGCCAAGCCCAAAGGCTGACAATTTCAGCGCTGACCCGGACGGGGCAACCACTGCGTTTAATTGCTAGGGCCACGCACGTACAGTGGGGCACTACACGCGCCACATTGCTTTCTTTTATTGATGTAAGTGTGACCTCAACCGCGAATGCTCCAACTGCTGCCCTGAGTGTAACCAATGGTGCGATCGGTTCAGCGGTCAACCTTACGCCGGAGTTGCAAGAGTTACGCGCCAGTGAGCAGCGATACAGACACTTTGCTCGGGCATCAGCCGATTTTTTCTGGGAATTGGATTCGAAGCTCATGTTTCGATTCGTTACTGATGATCTGGAAAGCGTTTTGGGTATTCCGCGCGAACATTTGATAGGCCGTACACATAAACAATTGCTCGAACACCCCGCCAACGTAAACGATGTTGAGCTGTGGCAGCAGCATCTTGATCAATTGGAAGATAATCTGGCATTTCGAGATTTCGAGTTTCGTTGGGTTGTTGGTGGAGAAACAAAAGTTATTCGCTATAGCGGTATCCCTGTATTTAATCGTAATCGGGAATTTCTTGGTTACAGAGGTACAGGAACCGACGTTACAGCGTCCGTAAAGCAGGCTGAGGCGGTTGCTTATCATGCTAATCATGATGCTTTAACTGGCTTGGTTAATCGCCGTCAGTTTGAAGGTTTGGTTGATCAAGCTTTGCAATCTGCTAAAACCGATCGTCTAGCGCACGCTATGTGTTTTATGGATTTAGACAGTTTTAAGATCGTCAATGATACTTGTGGCCATGAAGCCGGTGATGAGTTGCTGCGGCAACTAGCGCAATTGTTTGATAGCCTAGTTCGTAAAAGTGATGTGCTCGCTAGACTGGGTGGCGATGAGTTTGGTGTATTCTTGTATAAATGCAGTGTGGCAGAAGCGTTAAAACTGGCGAATCAAATTCGAGCTGAAGTTGAAAATTTTCAGTTCCTGTGGCGTGAAAACAGATTCACCGTTGGTGTTAGCGTTGGGTTGGTCGTCGTTGATGATCGTTGGGAGAGTTTAAGGTCGCTGTTTAGTGCTGCAGACTCTGCGTGTTATATCGCTAAGAATGAAGGGCGTAACCGAGTGGTGATCTATCGCGAAGGTGATGGACACGCCAGTAATCGCACTGTGGCCACACACTGGGTCGAAGAAATTAATGCGGCCCTCGAGAGTAATCGTGTGATGCTCGCCTATCAAAAAATTCAACCATTGCATGATCAAGTTGACGGACTTCGCTTTGAGATGTTGTTGCGATTGAAAGGCGTGGATGGGCAAATGATTAACCCGCAATCGTTTTTGCCTTCAGCGGAACGCTATGGGCTGGCAACAGCGCTAGATGAACGGGCCTTAGAGCTAACGCTTTCCTGGTTAAATGCTAATCCGAGTTTGCAACATAGCTTGCGCCATTGCTGTTTGAATTTATCCGGGGCCACGTTTGCAAAAATAGAAAATGCCGACTTATTTATCAGTAAAATACAGCAAAGCGGCATAGCACCAGAAAAACTGTGTTTCGAATTAACTGAAACAGCGACCATTGCTAACCTATCCAGTGCATCAGAGTTTATGCACAAACTCAGTGAGATCGGTTGTCGATTTAGTATTGATGATTTTGGATCAGGGTTGTCGTCGTTCGCTTATTTGCGTAAGTTACCTATTGATTTTCTGAAAATTGATGGCCTATTGGTCAAAGATATTCTTGATGACCCAACTGATTTTACATTGGTGAAGTCTATCAACGAAATTAGTAAGTCAATGGGTAAACGCACCGTCGCCGAATTTGTAGAGACGCCCCGGTTATTAAATGCTGTTCGCGATATTGGAATCGACTTTGCGCAGGGTTATCACATTGGTGAACCCGAACTTATCGACAACATATCGTTGCCACTTTCTGTCTAAGCTCAATCGAAAACTTCTCGTGTGAAGATACTTTATATAGCCGTTCACCATCATATTGGATGGGGAGCGGAGCACTGGATGGCTAATGCTTTTGAACGTGCAGGGCATACGGTCGGACGGTTTGATTATCGAGCCAGGCGAAACAAATTTAAACCTTGGTGGTTAATTCGCCATGAACTCTTCGGCATCAACGATACCTTTCAACCCGATATAGTTTTAATACAGCGGGCAGAAGGTATGCCTGCATCTATCACTAAAGTATTCAATGTTCCAGTCGTATTCTGGAGTACAGAGCCACTGGTGCGACGGCGCGATGTTGATAAACTGTTAAGTGATAAGGCCTCACTCGATTGGGTGTATGTGCATACGTATACTTGCCTCGATGTTATAGAAAAAAATTTCCCACATTTGTTACCAAAATGTTCGGTTATGCATAACGCTGGTGCAGTGGAGAATGACCCAGGTAATACAACTCGATCAAGGTTTGCCATATTTAATCGAAACGTATCTCCTCGCCGACAACAATGGCTGACTGAAGTAGGTGATCTTGTCGATATTAGAAGCGGTGTTTATGGCGACCCTTACTTTGAGGATCTACGTGACTCATTGATCTCGGTAAATATTCATTTCGCGCAGGAAAGTGTCGACGATTTCGAAACCGGCATTTTTGAAGCGCTAGCCAGTGGGTGCGTCGTGGTTACTGAAACATTGAATGCGCGAACCGTTGCTGATATGGGTATGGAGGATGCGGTCATTCAAGTAGATTCAGCAGAAGCCATGAAAGAGCAGCTCCTGTTGTTGAAAGATGATCCTGATCGCGTAGCCCGATATCAAAAAAATGGCCAGCAGGCTATGTTGGCAAACCGTTGGGATTCACGTGCTGCCCAATTTCTAGAGAAGTTTGCTCAGCTAGTCTGAGTGGTTCCTGTCATCTGGGTAAAAATACCCAATTCCTAAATGAGTGCCCCAACTGCGTAATTTTACCTCGGCCAAGAGGGTGTCTTTCGATACACTGTTTCCCATAGTCTAACGACATTAGGGGTAAGTGATGCGAAAGCAAAATCAAAAAGAACAAGAACGCACAGAGACTTTATTTGAACGATGGTGCCGCGAAGAGCGTGGCAAAAAACTAAGGCAAAACGATGCTTTGTTTTTTGGGCTGAGTTTGATGCTTGCATTCTATGCAACACAAAACATGCTCACCATTCAATAATAAGAGGTATATCAGGCATGAAATTTCTATACTCGCCAGTGTTAGCGTTGTTAAAAACTAATTTGACGCGATGGTCTTCGTTATATCGAATGGTGACCAGTTCGCATTCACCAAAAGCACTTAATGCAGTGGTTGCGCCAATTCCTGGAATGGATATTTGGAGCTCCGTTAGGCTCCAGCCAGAGTTATTAGGTTCAGGTGCGTTTTTTGGTGTTGGTAGTGCGGGCGGCATGCAAATGCATAATGGTTCTGAGAAATTATCAGAATTTTCTCCAACGTAGAAACACAGAGGCTTGGGAAAGTAATCTGGGAAATACCGCCAAGACGGGAATCCTGGTATGTCAATTTCTGGACTAACACGCGTAACCAATCCAAATGGTGAGCTATCAATGTCGATGGCTCTTTCCACAAACTTTAGTCTTTTACCAGCACCATTAACCGCTTGTGCAATGTCTTTTATATACAGAAACTCAATGGTTGTATTTTCTAAAAAGAAGCGACGGTTTGCTGTTCCTTGACCGGGGTGTTCATTGCTTGTGCCTTCGACTAGGCCGATGTCGAGTAATGCATCTGCTTCAGGTGCACCAGGGCTTACCAATATGAAAATGTGGTCCAATTGCATTTGACACAGGTTATCATGTTTTGTTAAACACGCTTTAGTCCTGATTTATCCAGAATTCCTATTAGTAGCTTAGACGCTTGATCGTGGTGGGTACGATGTATTTCAACTGCTTTGTCAGCATCGCCTTTGAGTATTGCCCGACACAGTTGGCGATGATCTTTGTTAGATTGCTTCGGTGATGGGCGACTATTTAATGTGATGGCTCGAACACGTCTAACTTGATCGTTAAGATTTCTAACAACTGCGATAAGGTGTTTATTGTGGCTTAGGTTTATTAATTCTAAGTGGAACGCCTCATCGGCTTTTGCCCAGGCGTTACGATCGTCGTCATTGAGCGCCTGTTGCATTGTTTCCACTGCATCAAAAAGAATTTTTAAATCGGCTTTAGTGTATCCATGATTCGCTGCGCGTTTCGCCGCTAAGCACTCCATTTCCGAGATTATGTCAAACAAATAAAATACATCATCTGTTGATATAGATTTTATTTTGACGCCTTTGCGTGGTTGGACATCCAACAAACCTTGAGCCTGCAACGTAAGCGTTGCTTCTCGAACAGGTGTACGCGACATACCGAGCCGCTCAGCGAGTTCAGATTCCAAATGATTGGAATCTGCGATGAGTTCACCAGTGAATATTAAATGCTTTATTTGATCGGCTGCAATGCTGGTGGCCGAAGGTTGTTTGCTCGATTTACTCACGCTTTATATTCATAAGGTTCTGGAACGTCCAAATCTGATTTTTTAATTGATCTTGTTGTTTTGTGCTCATCAAATGTTCTAAGATTTTCGGGTTACAACGATGTCGATAACGCAGCGTGCAAACCAACCTTCGATGTTACCGGTAACGCTGGTTTTTTCGCCATTTACTACTATTGACAACCTTAGTTTAATTGAGTGGGAATAAACACAACAAAAGAAAACTATTTGGAGACGTATACCATATCTAAAGTCTGGGTGAAAACAGTTTGCATCACCGTAAGAATCAATTTGTGAATGTATACAGGATAAATTTAATACCAAGAACAGCTAAGAGCGATGTTCTTCAGTAGTCTTTTTTATTTAGTATTATTTATTTAATAATGTGTACAGTAACTAAACGGTATGTCCCAGCACGAGTGCGTAGTCGGGTCATACACTGCTAAGAGGATAAAAAGTGAATTACACCTGTGAGTCATTAACAGCATTTGCCAGCCAAGTCTTAACTGGATTTGGGTGTAATGAGGAGGAGGCGAGCATTGTCTCGCACCATTTAGTTTTAGCAAATCTAACGGGTCATGATTCTCATGGAATAGGCATGCTGCCCATGTATGGGGGACAAGTGCGCGATGGTAATCTCATCTGTAATCAGACACCGATACTGCATGAGCCTGTAGGGGCTATATCAGTCGTTGATGCAAAATGTGGGTTTGGACATCGTATGGCATTGTTGGCGCTTGATCACGCTATGCAGACAATCGGTGAGCATAAAGTGGCCGTACTCGGACTGCGGAATTCAGGGCATGTGTCTCGAGTGGGGACTTACTCAGAATATTGTGCGGCCAAAGGCTACGTGTCTTTGCACATGGTCAATGTTGTTGGGCACCCACCTATAGTTGCACCCTTTGGAGCAAGAGCGCCAGGTTTTTCCACTAACCCAATTAGTATGGCAATGCCTGTTAATGGTGAAGCCAAACCATTGTTGGATATTGCAACAAGCACGGTAGCCTTCGGCAAAATAAGAGTTGCTAGTAATAAGGGTGAGAAGGTGCCATTGGGTTATTTAGTAGATCATGAAGGTGTTCCTACAGCCAACCCCGATCCCATGGCGAATAATCGGGAGGGTGCTTTATCAGCCTTTGGTGAGTACAAAGGATCAGGTCTGGGTATGTTTGTCGAGCTGCTAGCAGGCGCATTGGCTGGTACAGATACGGTAGCAACTAAAGAGCATATTCCAGAAGGAGTTTATAACAACATGTTCTCTGTGATAATCGACCCTGAAGGCTTTGATAGTAGTGATGAGGTTGCAAAGCGCACGCTTGAATTTTATGACTACATTAAAGCAAAGCCTGCTGCCAAAGGTGTTGATGAAGTACTGATGCCTGGCGAACCTGAAAATATCAGCCGCGCTGCACGTGAAAAAAATGGTGTTCCAGTTGATGATGAAACAGTACGACAAATATTTGAAACGGCTGATGCGTTCGGTATTAACGAAGCACAGCTTCGGACAAGTTTAGTTGAGGCTTAGCGGCTAAGGTACGTGCTGTGTAATGAAGCATGTCAGCGGCAGGGCATTAGGGCATGGCATTAGGTGTTATAAAAATGCATTTAAATCCATTTAAGACGCAGCGTATTGCTCACGTGGGTCTGTAAATTTTCTGGAATGTCTAGCTCGCTGGCTACTGTTTCCCATTTCGAAAACACGTCGATGGTTTGCTCCAATATGCGCTTTTCGCTGTTGCGAGGCAGTCCTGCATAGCGGGCTAAGTGTTTTATGTCGGCAAGATTAAAGTCTGTTGTTTTACCGTTGATGCTTAATTGATGAAAGCGGGTAAAGTCGCTGCCTTCTGAGTGGCAAAGATCATAGGCGGGTGTTATGTCCCATTGGCCCATTCGGTCCATCATAAAAGCAAAATTCTTTACATGGTCATCCTGGTTGCATGCAACTAAGTTAAACAAGGTTCTACGAAATTGTTGCTCAATTGATGCTTTTGAGATGTTCAACTGCTTCATAGTCATGAACAATTGTTCATAAGAATACAAGCCGCTACGGTAGTAGTCGAAATGGTTTAGAGCGGCGAAGCTTTGAATAAAATGTTTTGTGCCACTCTCGTTTCTATCGAAGCGGCGGGTCATAAAGTGATGACGGCCGTTCTCTGAAAACAGTCGGCTTTCCATCATGTCAATTTCGCATTGTTTTGCCATAAGGTAGTAACTGTATTCTAGTAAACCGTAACCTGCAGGGTCGGCAACACCCCAGTCTCCACTAAAAGCCACACCGTCAAATTTAATTAGCCAGTGTTCAAAGCCTGCTGGTAGATTAATTTGTCCAGATCGAACATGGTTGTTTTTGGGATTGAACGCAATAACAGCTTTTGCTCTTGCGCCTCCTGCTGATGTACCAACGCTGAGTATGTCTAATAAGGCTTTGTCGTCTCCATCACCATTGAGTTGTGTATCAAGTGATTGCTTATCGGCAAATGCCATGGATGCCAATTCGGTAAGCTCTTTGATATCGAGCCGTCGATCGTTGCTTGTTCCAATGGGTTCTGACGGTTCAAATTCTAATGCGCCCATACCGCGTTTGCCGGTATAGCAAAGACGATCAACTGCGTTGAATTCATCGGCTTTACGCCCAGTTTGTGCAAGCCAAACGTTGATAAGTTGTTGGCCGTATTTGTCGGGCAAGCTATCGGCTAGTAAGCCAGGTAGGCCGTGAAAAGCCAGCGCAGGTAGTTCTTGAAATTGGTAGATGCGTGGGCTTGCTGGCATCATCAAAGGCGCCAACTCTATTTTACGTTTGATAAATTCTGGGTCATATTCAAAACGTGCAAAGCGTTCTTGTTTGTCCATTGCAACATAACCCACGTTGCTACCCCAGAGTTTGACGGTTGCTGTTGTCACTAAGACTTACTCATCTGCACGTTGTTCGTCACCCCAGAGCGTGGGTGGTTTGTTGTTTTTATTTCCGCCTTTTTTGGATGCCCGCACTTGCGCCATTGGGGATTTCATTTGTTCGGGGAGCAGGGTGTCTATCGATGCAATTGAGTTCAGTGCTTTGAGGATTTTTAACCACGACTCCATTTGAGAGTCTTGTCCGCCCTCAATGCGGCGCAGTGTTGCGACCCCAATGCCAGCCTCTGTCGCCAGCCGTGTTTGGGAGAAGCCTTGCTGCTTGCGCAGAATGGCCAGGCGACGGCCCATTTCTTTGAGGATGTCGGATTCAGGGGTGAGTGTGGTGAATTTCATGATATCAATTATGATATATAAAACGCTAAATATCTCAAACTAATATCAATAATGATACCAAAATTTAGCTAATATTTGATATAAATACAAAAAATATCATAAATGATATTAAAATTACATAAAATTCAATAAAAATATCATTTTAGATATTAAAATGTAATTATAACTGTCTTTAGTGACGTGATCGTTCAACCGTGTTAGTTTCGATTTAACAGAAAATTCAGTAGAGCAACCGATATGTTCAAAACACTATTCATGACGTTATCCCTTTTAGCAACCGGATTAGCGCACGCACAAGACCCGTGGATGTCTATTCCACCTGCGATTCAAATGCCAGATGCCGCACAGAGCGGTAGTGCTTCAGTCAATGGTATCGAGATGTATTACGCCGTCTACGGGGACGCTGCTGGCATTCCTGTGCTCATGGTGCATGGCGGGTTGGCGCATGCCGACATTTGGTCAGGGTTGGTCTCGGAGCTTGCCACAGACTACAAAGTCATCGTTGCCGATACGCGTGGGCATGGGCGCTCAACCAACGACGGCAGTGCATATAGCTACGACTTGTTAACGCAAGACTATGTTGCGTTACTCGATCATTTAAAAGTTGAAAAAGTACATTTGGTCGGTTGGTCTGACGGTGCAAATATTGGTTACACCATGTCGACCAGTGCGCCCACACGTATTGCCAGTCATTTTGCTCATGCAGGCAATGTCACGTTAGCTGGAATAAATCCTGAAGCTGAGACCAGTGAAGTGTTTGGTGCCTATGTAGGCATGATGATGGGAGACTATTCGAAAATGTCATCGACGCCAGCTCAGTTTGAACCGTTTCTTGATGACATAGTAACTATGTGGAGCACTGAAAAGCCAGGTGGTATGGAGGCGCTAACGAAGATTAACGTACCTACATTGGTTGTACAAAGCGAATACGATGAAGCCATATTGCCTGCACATTCACAAGAGATAGCAGAGGCGATTCCGGATGGTGCCTTGTTAACGCTTGAAGGTGTAAGTCATTTTGCAGCGTTTCAAGCCCCCGCTGATTATGTTGTTGCGGTTAAAGCTTTTTTAAAGCAGCAGGGCGGTTAATCTTAAGTGATGTGATCGGGATAAATGACCGATCACATCATTGACCGTAAACATTGATTTCACGTAGCACTAACTACCACGAACACTGACAGCCTGAACGGGCTGTCACATTCGGATAACTAAGCCATGCCGCGAGCAGGCTTGTCATTTTCAATCGTGAAGATCATGCCGTCCAGCAGCTCTTCAAGTTCAGGTCGAGCTGATGGGCCGTTGGATATCGCGGCGATTTGCACTGTGTTGTCCGGACGAATACAAAAAACACCTGGCTCTGCAAAGCGGCCATCAGCTTCTTCAGGAGTCAGTGGGTCACTGATGTATAAACCGAGTTTGGTCATATCAGCTTCAGCTAGTTCACAAGCCATGTCGAACGTCCAACCAAATTCCTTTTGATCTGCATTGGCTTTTTCTTTGCTATCAGCGGAGACAACAAGCATATCAAAACCCGCTTTGCGCCATTCGCCTTGCATAGCTTCAAGTTTATTCAGGTACTTTTTACAACGACCGCAATGCTTGCCACGATAAACCACGAGTAAAAACCACTGCCCATTCGAGCCTTCGAATGTCATGGGTGAGCCGTCGAGGCGTGTAGCTGGGAAGTTTGGCAAGGCTGCGCCGGCAGCAGGTTTTTTAGAATTTGCGCTCATAGTAGTCTGCAGATTTGTGGATACAGGCTCCTATTATACGCTACTCGTATTGCGCGCCAAGCCCAAGCTAGAGTTCATCTGCCCATCACCAGTGAGCAAACCATCCGTTGGTGTCACTCACTGACTAATTCGGCGTCACATCTTGATGTGCTGGAATTTTCTTTTTCTCGCCACGGCGCCAAGCATGGTAACGCTTAACCCATTTAAGCAACGTCTCCGGCTGATGCGCTCGTTTCCACTCACCAGCGGCGTATTTGTTTGCCTCAGACATGGTTGGGTAGATGTGAATGGTACCTAGAATTTTATTAAGGCCAAGGTTGTGTTTCATTGCTAGAACGTATTCTGCGATGAGTTCACCCGCATTCGCACCGACAATAGTGACACCTAAAATTTTGTCTTTGCCGGGTACGGTGAGCACTTTGACTAAACCGTGGGCGGTGCCATCAGCGATAGCGCGGTCTAAGTCATCGATACCGTAGGTGGTGACTTCATACGCTTTATTTTGTTCTTTAGCATCAGTTTCGTTTAATCCAACCCGAGCGACTTCTGGGTCGGTGAACGTGGCCCATGGAATAACGCGATAGTCGGCACGAAACTTTTTAAATGTACCAAACAACGAATTGACGCTTGCGTACCATGCTTGATGGGCTGAAGTATGAGTGAATTGATAAGGTCCTGCGACATCACCAACAGCGTAAATATTGGGGAAGCGGGTTTGTAGGTAATCGTTCGTTTCTATCGTCCCGTTTCGTCGAGTGGTGATCTCTAATTCTTCCAAACCAAAGCCTGTTGAATTTGCAGAGCGACCAACGGCGACGATAATTTCATCAAACGGCAAGTGCAATTTTTCGTCACCCCGTTCACATACCAGTATCTTCTCACCAGCGCCATCAACCTCAACGCCAACGGCTTTGGTGTTGACCATCACGTTTACGCCGTCTTCAATAAATTTGTTCTGCACCATTTCAGAAATTTCGGGGTCTTCGCGGTTCATGATGCGATCAACCATTTCTACTTGCCATACATCACTGCCAAGTCGTTTAAATGCTTGTGTCAGCTCACAACCAATGGGGCCGCCACCAAGCACGATGAGGCGTTTGGGCAGGCTGGTCAGTTCCCATAGATTGTCTGAGGTTAAGTAGTGAACTTTGTCCAAACCCGGGATGGGTGGTACGAACGGATGCGCACCAGTGGCAACGATGATGTTGCGTGTTGTTAGGGTTTTGCCATTGACCTCAACAGTCCATGGAGAGGTAATGCGACCTTCGCCTTCTATAACGTCCACACCTAAATCGGTGTAGCGTTCAATAGAATCGTGTGGTTCAATTTTTTTAATCACATCATGGACACGGCCCATGGTTTTGGCAAAGTCAATTTCAGCGCTTGCGGTTTCAACACCGTAGTGAGCTGAGTGTTTAATGTTGTCCATTAATTTTGCACTGCGGATTAATGCTTTTGACGGAACACACCCCGTGTTCAAGCAATCACCACCCATTTTATGTCGTTCAATTAACGATACTTCAGCCTTCACAGCAGCGGCTATATAAGAAGAGACTAAACCGCCAGAACCTGCACCCAGTACAACGATGTCGCGATCGAACGTGGCAGGCTTAGGATGGTCGGCATAGACCTTTCTGGCTTGAACCAGATCGACAATTTTTTTAGCGACCAACGGAAATACTCCTAGTAGTACGAAAGAGAACAGCAGTTTGGGTGAGAGTATACCGCTGAGGCTATCAATTTTTGCCAGTTGGGTACCCGCGTTAACGAACACAATAGTACCGGCTAACATGCCAAGTTGACTAACAAGATAGAACACACCGGTTTTAATTTTAGTGAGCCCCATGACTAAGTTGACTAAGAAGAATGGAAATACCGGCACCAGTCGAACAGTAAACAAATAGAACGCACCGTCTTTATCAATGTTGTCGTTGAAGGTTTTTAGTTTGTCGCCAAATTTGGATTCAAGGGTGTCGCGCAGTAAGAAGCGAGAAACAAGAAAGGCGATGGTGGCGCCAATGGATGACGCAAACGATACAATCAGTGTGCCGGTGAAGAGTCCAAAAATGGCACCTGCGGCTAAAGTGAGGATGACAGCACCGGGTAAAGACAAGGATGTAGCAATTACGTAAACAGCAAAAAAACTAGCGATGACCATGAAAGGCTTGCTGGCATACAATGAGTCAAGCGCTGCTTGCTGACTTTTCAAGTAGTCTAGGCTAAGGAAACGGCCAAGATCGAATATGAAAAACGCCGCTACTAGCGCTACCAGAACGGCAATTAGGACTTTCTTATTTTTCATACATTTTGAAAATCGGTTAATTGGTATCAATACCTACAATGGACGCATTATGGACAAGGTAGTTCCTTTGGTGGTGGTAAAGATGCTAATTCGATACCATGTTTCTTTATTATATTGTGACGACCGTCCGTATGCCCACCAATCGCCTGCATGTAACCCTGCTAGCCCCTGGATGCTTTTCCATGGTCGCGCAGGCCGAAAGTGATGGTTCAGAGACCCATTCGAGCAGTGTGCCAGCTGATATCAATGACGCTGTTGTCCATGCTACGGGTACACAGGCCTACGAACAGGCGCTTGCAGCCGCGCTGAAACAACCGGTCCCGGATATGGGGACGCTTCCTGTTGCGCTCTATCAATTCCCATTGGATGCTCAAACCGCTGTGCCGCAGCACTGTGTTTGTGCCGAATTGATACATTTGCAAGCAGATAAAGACAATGCTCGGCTGGTGCCTGAAGCGGCATTAGATATCAGCGGTGACGAGTCACAGCAATTGCTTGACGCGCTCAACAAGCTGGTGAATGCCGATGGACTGAATATTCAACGCACGGACGGTGGTCGCTGTTATTTAACCGGAATGCCGGCCACCGGTCTTGACTCTTGGCCAGCGCATGCGGTTGCTAACGGAAAAATTGCGAACTCTTTACCTCGGCAAGCAGGTGCCGGTGACTGGCGTCGATTTCTGACCGAAGTTCAAATGCTCTTTCACTCTCATCCGGTAAACGATGCGCGGGCTGAACGAGGCCTGTTGCCTATCAACGGTATGTGGTTTTGGGGTGGCAATCAATCGGTGCAGGTTGAGCCGGTGTCGGACATTGCGCTTGTTGCTAATGATGTCTACGCCAAGGGATTGAGTGCCACGTTAAATTTGGATATTGAAAATGCGGCGTCGAGCACGTGGTCAGAATTAGAGCAACGCTATGCACAAAGCTCAAACATAAATGACATTGTGATTGTTGATCAGGCAGCGTATGCCGCCTGGTTGTGCGGTGACCATGCGGCCTTGTCTATCGCCAAGCAACAATTGCACGAGCGGTGGATTACACCGATTCAGCAAGCGGTGTTTGATGGAGTTGTTGCTGAGTTTGTTTTAGATGGTTGTGAAGGCCAAGCTATTGTTGAGCGACAGTCCAATCAGTCAACCACCAGCTCCTTGGGTGCTGGCTTGTTAGAGAAGTTTGCGTTCAAGCGCTTCTCGATTAAAAATATTTTCGGGCCAAAGAAAAATAAAACGTGAGCGTCCCGGTAACCATAAAACGTAGAGAACCAAAATCAGCGTCGCTGGATTTGCACGCCAATGCGTTAATTAGTCGCCTGTTGAGTGCGCGTGGTATGCAATCAAAGAGCGAACTCAATTTCGCTCTGGCCGACTTACCTAGACCAGATTCTTTGCTCGGCATAGATGCGGCAGTCGATCGTTTGCTGGAAGCTCATGTAAAGCAACAGCGTGTGCTAATTGTGGGTGATTACGATTGCGATGGCGCAACCAGCACCACCTTGGCTGTACTCGGTTTACGGGCGATGGGTTTTGAACAAGTGGATTATCTAGTACCCAATCGTTTTGAGTATGGCTATGGATTGTCGCCCGCGATTATTGATGTTGCGTTGGAGAACAAGCCCGACCTTATTGTGACTGTCGACAATGGCGTTGCATCGGTGGATGGTGTCGAGCATGCGCGCAAACATAATATTGATGTCATCGTTACCGATCATCATTTGCCACCAGCTGTTCTACCGCGAGCTGTGGCGTTAGTTAATCCAAATATTCCCGGCGCCACTTTCCCTAGTGGCAATCTGGCAGGCGTAGGCGTCTGCTTTTACGTGTTACTCGCATTGCGTGCAAGGCTTTCAAAGGAAGAGCTAATCGGACCCGATGTGAAGTTGGCCGACTACCTTGATCTGGTCGCGATTGGAACCGTTGCTGATGTGGTGCCATTGGATGGCATCAATCGCATTTTGGTAGAACAAGGATTAAGACGCATTCGTCGTGGCTACACGCGCCCGGGTGTGTTGGCGTTATTGTCTAGAGCCGGCAGAGTGCCTGAGCGAATAACATCCAGCGATATTGGATTTGCTATCGGGCCTCGGCTTAATGCTGCAGGTAGGCTAGATGATATGACGCGAGGCATTCTATGTTTGATGACTGAGTCGGATGCGGAGGCTTTAACACTGGCAACCGAACTCGACACACTCAACAAACAGCGCCGCAACATTGAGCAAAAAATGCGCGAAGAAGCTGAGGAAATTCTGGCCTCTGACGAACTATTGAATAAAGGCGACACGGTTGCGTTCGGACTGGTCATGTTCAATGAGGAGTGGCACCAAGGTGTTATTGGCATTGTGGCGGGTCGTCTTAAAGAGAACCTGAATAAGCCAGTGATTGTGTTTGCCGCTGATGGCGATGCACTGGTTAAGGGTTCCGCTCGATCTATCCCTGGGGTGCACATACGTGATGTGCTTGATACCGTCGCCACTCAAAATCCTGATTTAATCGACAAGTTCGGTGGGCACGCGATGGCTGCAGGCCTAACCTTAGCTCGATCTCGTTTCAGCGAATTCAGCGAGGCTTTTAACGCTGAGGTAAAACGTGTATTGGATGGCAAGCTGCCCAATCGTGAACTGCTTAGCGATGGTGGGCTAAATGATACGGAGCGCTCGATGGGTAATGCGCAATTGTTATCCGATGTTTGTCCGTGGGGGCAGGAGTTTCCAGCGCCGTTATTCGATGATCAGTTCAGCGTTGAAAGCACACGGGTTGTTGGTAATGGTCATTTGAAATTGCGGCTTCGATCAGTGGAATCCACCGATAACCAAGCCTACGGCACCCTATACGAGGCGATCGCATTTAACCAGCCTGATGCTTTCCGCTCGGGAGATCTGGTTCATGTTGCCTATTCGCTTTCCATTAATCACTATCGCGGTAATCAAACTTTGCAACTACAAGTGGCTCATATCCAATAAGCCGAGGCTAATTGCGCTAAACTCTAGCCATTGTTTACTAGTTTGCTGAATTTCCCATGATCGAGATAGCCCCTTACATGCTTCACATTGAGGACCTTCGCGCGCGCGCGGAATCCCTCCGGGGGTATCTTTGACTACCAGGGCAAAAAAGAGCAACTAGAAGAAATCCTGCTAGAGCTGGAAAATCCTGAAGTTTGGGCCGATCAGGAGCGAGCGCAAAAGCTCGGTCAGCAGCGATCATCCCTACAAGAAACCCTTGATGTATTCGATACTCTCGACTCTGGATTGGGCGATGCATCCGATCTTTTGGAGATGGGTCGCGAAGAGGATGATCAGGAAACCATTAATGCAGTCGTTAGCGATCTTGAAAGCTATGAGACGCGGGTGGCCAATTTAGAATTTCGTCGCATGTTTTCAGGCGATAATGATGCAGCCCATGCCTTTCTCGATATTCAATCGGGCAGTGGTGGTACCGAAGCGCAAGACTGGGCTGAGATGCTACTGCGGATGTTTTTACGCTGGGGTGAGCGTCAGGGTTTCAAAACTGAATTAATTGAAGTCTCCGCAGGTGATGTCGCTGGTATTAAGTCTGCCACCATTCGTTTAGAAGGCGAATACGCGTACGGTTGGTTGCGTACCGAGACCGGTGTACACCGACTGGTGCGTAAAAGCCCGTTTGATTCTGGCAGCCGTCGCCACACCTCTTTTGCTGGCGTGTTTGTGTCACCTGAAATTGATGATGACATCGATATCGATATTAACCCTGCCGATTTACGTATCGATGTTTATCGCGCCAGTGGTGCAGGTGGACAGCACGTCAATAGAACCGAATCTGCAGTGCGAATAACGCACGGACCTTCCGGCATTGTGGTGCAGTGTCAGAACGATCGCTCGCAACATAAAAATAAAGCTACGGCCATGAAGCAGCTTAAGTCTAAGTTGTACGAAGCCGAGCTTCAGCGCAGAAGCGGTGATCAACAGGCTGTTGAAGATGGTAAGTCTGATATTGGTTGGGGCAGTCAAATTCGATCTTACGTGCTAGACCAGTCGCGGATAAAAGACTTGCGCACGGGTGTTGAAACCAGTAACACACAAGCTGTGCTTGATGGCGATCTCGATCAATTTCTGAAAGAGAGTCTGAAAGCAGGTTTATAAACTAGCAGCCGTAATTCTGCGGCTTGTAATAGTTGCGCACACGTACAAATAATTTACCAGCATGCAGTGTCATGCTGTTACCAAGAAGCAAAGTCATGAGTGAAGACGAGAACCTACTAATTACCCAGCGCCGCGAAAAGCTTAGTGCTATGCGTGAAAAAGGTAATGCGTTTCCAAATCAATATCAACCGTCGCACAAGGCTGCGCAGTTGCATAGTGAGCATGGCGAAAAAGAGAAAGAAGCTCTTGCGGAAGAAGGTATCTCTGTGAGTATTGCTGGTCGCATGATGTCTCGTCGAGTGATGGGCAAGGCAAGCTTTGCCGGCCTTCGCGATGTGACGGGCAACATTCAATTGTTTGTTCAGCGTGAACAAATTGGGGAAGATGTCTATAGCGATTTTAAAACATGGGACATTGGCGACATTGTTGGTGCGGAAGGTACTTTGTTTATCACTAAGACGGGTGAGCTCAGTGTGAAAGTTGTAAAGATGCATTTGCTGACCAAATCTTTGCGACCTTTGCCGGAAAAATTCCACGGCTTAAGTGATCAAGAAACGCGTTATCGACAACGCTATGTTGACCTGATCATGAACGAAGATGCGCGTGCAACGTTCCTTATGCGTACAGCCGTGATCGCCTACATCCGACAGTTTCTAGTAGAACGTGAATTTTTAGAAGTTGAAACACCGATGATGCAAGTCATACCCGGTGGCGCAGCAGCTCGTCCGTTTACGACACACCACAATGCACTCGATATGGAATTGTTTTTACGTATCGCACCTGAGCTTTATTTGAAGCGCTTAGTGGTGGGTGGTTTTGAGCGCGTATTCGAAATTAATCGTAATTTTCGCAACGAAGGCTTGAGTACTCGGCATAACCCTGAGTTCACTATGCTTGAGTTCTATCAAGCTTATGCAACCTATGAGCACCTGATGGACTTAACGGAAGAGATGTTCCGGGGTTTGGCAGAAAATGTGGTTGGTAACATGCAAATCCCAACCGAAGACGGCGAGGGTACATTCGATTTCTCCAAGCCGTTCACCAGGCTCAGCATGTTCGACTCCATACTGCAGTACAACGACTCTATTAGTGCGGAAGAACTCGCAGACCTGGATAAGGCAACCGCCATCGCGAAGGGTCTCCACATTGATGTGAAGTCCATTTGGGGCTTGGGTAAAATTCAAACTGAGATCTTTGAAGCTACCGTCGAAGAGAAGCTGCACGACCCTACGTTCATCACAATGTACCCAACGGAAGTATCACCCTTGTCTCGTCGCAACGACGACGACCCATCGGTCACTGATCGTTTCGAATTATTCGTTGGTGGTCGTGAATTGGCGAATGGTTTTTCTGAGCTTAACGACGCCGAAGATCAGGCGGAGCGTTTCAAAGCGCAAGTAGCTGATAAAGATGCTGGTGATGATGAGGCCATGCATTACGATGCAGACTATGTGCGTGCGTTGGAATACGGTATGCCGCCAACAGCAGGCGAGGGTATTGGTATTGATCGTTTGGTTATGCTGTTAACCGCATCGCCCAGTATTCGGGATGTTATTTTGTTTCCGCATATGCGTCCTGAAGCTTAAGGACTTTCTTGCTTAACAACGCAATCGCCACCTGGTCAGTGGCGGCGATTGCATGATTTTTATGAGAGCTAGGTGGTGCGTAAAGTAGGCTTCTAACTACCCAATTGCCAAGTAACCCATTCCGCTTTATAACCGTTAACAAAAAAGCTTTGCGTTACGGTGTAGCTGTGTCCAATCTGCTGCACTAGCGTTTCAATTTCAGCTACGTAACTGCCTTGTAGATTGGGGCGTTCTTGCAGCTCGTCATCGGCCCGTGGAAGCTTTGCGATAGAGAGCTCTGGTTCTAACAGATATTTCTCAACTTCCTTGCCTGGCGTATACAGATAGTTATCTCTTAGTTGTTGGTCGAGGTTTGTTTTCGGGTCAATGTTATTAATCCGCTTGTTTGTATGGCGGAACAGTTGCGTTGTTTTAAACGAATTATTCGATTGTTTCTCCCAACGTATCGCTGGTGGTAAATCTATAACAGTTGAAAGAGCCTTTCTAGATGACTCTTCCCACGCAGTTAGTTGTATGTTTCCACTCGCTGTATCATTAAATCGTATATCGCTTAAAAAGAACTTTGTACGCTCCTCGTGGGGACGGTTAGTCATACCAAAACATTTCACACGAATTCCCTTTCCTGAGCGTATAGGCTTCTTGCTGATGGACTCAAACAAGCGCTGTGTAGACGCTATATCTTGCACATTGTCACCGTGTGAATACTGCAAATTGGCGTAGCCCTCGCCAAGTGATTGCATCAGTTCTGATTGTTCATTGCAGTTGTTTGCATACGCAGGCGATGCTATCGCTGAAACTATTGCCAATGGCAAAGTCCATTTCAAATATTGCTGAATGTTCATGAGATCCTCCATTCCGTCATGCTACTCAACAGTGATAATGTGCTTTGATGACAAGCGCACAGTTCTGCTGCGAAATTGTTGCACGAGAGCAGCAGAATGCGTACGTTTTGAACTGGTTGGAACTTTACCTCTTCGCTAATTCAGTGGCGCTTGATAGGTTGTTTGTCAGTAACTTCAATTGAGAACAAAGCTTTAGAGCTAACCCGATCGAACTATGATGCCACCCAAACATACCCAACAATCTGATGCAGCAACTATTAGCACAGCCTTAACTGGCGTGGCTATTGTGGCTGAGGGCGGGGGGCAGCGAGGTATCTACACTGCAGGTGTGCTCGATGCGTTTCTTGATCAACAGTTTAATCCTTTTCAAATTGGGCTAGGCGTATCTGCTGGTGCTCAGAATTTGTTGGCGTATTTTTTGGGTGAGAGTGGCTATGCTAAGCGTGCTATATCCGAACTGACCGCAGCACCTGGATTTTTTGTACCACATCGCTTTTTAGGGCCACGTGATGTTATCGACCTCAATCATTACTTTGAAACGACCATGGTCAATCCTGAATACCGTTTGTCGTACCAACATATTGCTAAAGTGCAGCGCCAACGCAAGCTTGTCTTTGTCGCAACCAGTAGTGAAAATTTAGCACCTGCGTACCTTATGCCTAGCAAACAAACTGTCGTTGACTATTTGAAGGCATCGAGTGCCGTACCTTTTTTGTATAAGGCCCCCCTTATTGACCATGCGCAGCAATTGGTTGACGGTGGCGTGGCTGATCCGATTCCCGTTTGTAAGGCCATTGAAATGGGCGCCAAGCACATCGTTGTCATTAGAACGGTGAGTGCAGAGACTGAGCAGTCTAGTTGGCGGCAACGTATTTCGGCATTACCGATCAAACGCGCAATACCTAATGTGATTCTAGAGATGCTCGAAGTACATGAGGCTGCTTACACACAAGCTATTGATACAATGCGCTCTCCACCAAAGGGTGTCAGCATCACGCACATCGCACCAGAGCACCCTTTGCACAGCAATGCCTTTGGCAGTAATGCAGATGCAATGATGGCGGATTACGAAACTGGCATAGCGTCTGGGCAAGTGGCCATGGAGCACTTGCGAAACAGTTTGCCAATGCTCACACCAGAAAAAGCGCAATTCAAAGAACTTGCGTAAACTCAAGGATTCAATAATCTGAATCCTTTAGTCAATGAAACTGTATTTTCGACTGATCTGGTTAATCCTAACTCAGTCTCGTCGCTCTCGTTGTTCCCTTATGGGTCCGGTTGATACCGAATTTAGAGTCTTGCCGAACGACCTAGACGCACTATTCCATGTCAATAACGGTGTTTATTTAACGCTGATGGATTTGGGGCGAACCGATTTGTTGCTGCGTAGCGATGCATTCTCCGGCATACGAAAAAAAGGCTGGTATCCAGTTTTAGCAGCCGAAACCATACGATTTAAGCGATCATTGAATTTGTGGCAGCGATTTACTATACGAACACGCGTTGTTGGATGGGATGAGCGATCAATCTATTTGGAACAACAATTCATCTGTAAAGGTAACCTTGTTGCCAAAGCGGTTGTGGATGCACGCTTTCTTTCAAAAAAAGGTGGGTCAGTCACACCGGTGGAGCTGCTGGCGTTTCTAGAAATGGATTCACAGTCACCAGAGCTTGAGCCGTGGGTTGCTACTTGGATAAGCTGCAATAGACAAATGAGTATGGAGCTAGGGGATGCGCATGCCAGTGCTTAGCATTGCAAAAAACGAGTGGGCGCGATTATTCATGTCCAAACATGGATGGGTCGCTATTTTTGCCTTTGGACTTATTTGGGGGCTGTTTCTTTTCTATGTTATTCGTCCAGCGGCAAGTTACATATCATCGATCGATTTAGGATTTATCTCTGGAATTTTGTTTCCGCGTTTCGATGTTGATGCGTTAAGTCGATGGGATTCAACAGAGATCGGTCTGTACTGGGTGTTTGCACTGTATCTGTTGCCGTTTTTTACTATGGTCAGTGCGGCTGACCAGATCGCATCTGATAAAGCTCGTGGTACCTTGCGCTTTTTAGTACTACGCGCCAGTCGCTCTCAAATTTTCTTTGGACGGTTTCTTGGGCAATATCTAGTTCAGCTGCTCGTTATATTAGTGACCTTGGTTAGCGTACTTGCGCTTATCGCATTTTATACTCCAGACAATGTACCTGTGGCGCTCAGTGAAGCACCGATTGTTATGGTTAACTTGGCGTTGGTACTGTTGCCGTATGTAGCACTAATGGCACTGTTTTCAGTACTTTCAAGTTCAGCAAGACAGGCAACGCTATACGCCATTATCGGCTGGATAGTGTTGTGGTTCTTGCTGGGCTACATTCAAAATAAATTTGGTCCGATTGCACTACTTGATTGGGTGCTGCCGGGCTCACAATTTAGCTCTCTTATAAAGTTGCGAGGTTGGAACACATTGGGCTTGGCGCCTATACCTTTGATACAAACGATGGTACTGCTTGCTTTGGGCTGGGTAGCTATGCATAGGAGTGACCTATGAACGTGATTAACACGAAAGGTTTGAGTAAACACTACGGTAGTGTTGCAGCACTCGATTCGCTCGACTTATCGTTGGAGTCCGGTGAGCCTATTGCGCTTATTGGCCCGAACGGGGCTGGTAAAACTACTTTGCTGAGTTTGCTGTGTGGCTTTATACGCCCCAGTGCGGGTACGGCCCAAGTGCTTGGACATGAAATTGGTAGCAAAGCCTTATCAGGAAAAATGTCTGCACTCCCACAAGATGCACATCTCGACCCACGTTTTTCTATACAGAAGCAACTCGGGTTGTTTGCACGACTACAAGGCATGAGCGGCGCTGATGCAGCAAAAGAAGTTCATCGCGTACTAGACGCTGTTCAGTTGACCGATGCAGTTGCGAAAAAACCAGGTGAGCTAAGCCATGGTATGCGCAAACGTGTGTCACTAGCGCAAGCACTTATTGGCAAGCCTGCACTGATATTGCTCGACGAACCAACAGCCGGAATTGATCCGCCCAACGTAAAAATCATTCGTGACTTGGTTCGAAACGAATCGAAAAACGCCACCTTTGTTATCAGTTCACACAACTTGGATGAGCTGGAAAAACTTTGTGGGTCGGTAGTTTATTTAAGCGAAGGAAAATTGGTTGAATCAGGTCCATTGGATGCAATCTCTGACGATGGTTTCTTAACCATAAGATTACCTTCAGTGCCAGAAGATCAATTTCTAAGAGAATGCAGCAAGCTCCCCGGTGTGCTGACAGTGCAGCGACAGGCACAAGGTGACTACCTCATTCATCAAACCGAAGGCCATGCTGTTGACCAAGCGCTGTTGTCGATGTTGGCCAAAAACGGTTGGCGTTATCGGCATTTGATAAAGGGGCGTTCGTTGGAAGAGCGTTTGTATGGTTAGCCTGTTTGTGTAAAGAGGGATGTGCGCTGGCTATCCCTCGAATGCTTTGGGGTGCTGCTGTCCAGAATCTCCAATCTCGTCCCAGCTGGCCTTTGACTCAACCCAGATATGGTGTAGGACTCGAAGCGTCTCATCTTCTTCTGTGATGGTACCAGCTGGTATAAACATTCTTTCTTTATCGTTTACGCCTGGCAATTGCGAACCGCATACTCGGCAAAACCAAGTCTGCCAGTCCTGATCTGGTTTTTTCCAAGTAGAGATTTGCTCGACACCTGTTGTCCAACGGAAATCATCGTTTCCAATGATCAAAACAGCGTTCCCATTTGTACCAGTGGATCGCCGACAGATCGAACAGTGGCAAACGAATACTCCCCATGGCTTAGCGTTCAATTCGTAAGCAACTGCGCCGCAGTTACATGCTCTTGAAATCATTTTAAATTAACTCCGATGATGTTATTAATCCACGGTTTCATTATAAATTGCATGGGCTGCGTATTACTCATGAATACGGTTGCGCATCCAGCAGACGCAACATGGTAGGGTGATAGCTGACGTTATGAACAAGTATATAGAACAACGTGCGTCGATTATGTTCATGTCTTAAGAATTGCTATGCTTTAAATTGCGATGGACAACACTGATACATGCAAACGAAAAATACGAATCAATGCCCTAATTGCGAAAATCAAATCGCAAAAAAATTAAAATTAGAACTTTTACGAAAAACGGAAATACGCTGTCCTTATTGTGCCAAAGATTTGCGCATCAGCGAATCTAAAGCCTTTTTAGTAGCAATCCCTTTATTAGTTTTATTTGGAATAGGCTTAGTTTTTTTTACCGACTTAAGCAGAGGACAAACGATAGCGATAATAGTCGTATATTTAATTTTTACCTACTATCCCAGTCGTAGTATAGAAATACTTTTCACCAGGTTAAAATTAGTCGTTGATTGAAGTGGTTTATCGAGGATGAGTATTTCGTACGCAACCTAACAATTTCAAGAGTGGATTAATTTTGGGCCCAGAGCTGATGCAGGGAAGATTTGATTTTTCCGTATAATTAGGGATTACGCTAATCTGGTTAATACAGCTGTTAGGCGACAATCGAGATCGAGAATTAAAAAATGGAAGAACTAGTATCGAGGTCTGAGAAAGAAAAATACATTTGGCGTGAAATCGTAGAAAGCGGGAAGCGCTATGAAGGTGCTGATTCGAAGTTTAAAGAGCTTCGTTCAGATAATTCAAAGTACTTGTTTGGCATAGTCAATGAAGTTGGGTGGCCAGAAATTTCGAAGTACGGTGAAGATGTGAACGAAGCAGCTTATCGTATCGCTAGGGCCTCAATTGAGCATCCCAAAGAAATGAAATATTTCTTACGCAAAGTTTCTGAGTCAGTGGAGTTAGGAGAATCAAACCCAGCTCACTTAGCCGCACTTGAAGACTGTATTCGGTATTACGAAGGAAAGTCTCAGATCTGTGGGCTTTTCCTTGAGTGGAAAGTTAGCGGTGAACTTTACGCGAATATAGAAAGTATGGATATTGCTAACGCCACGAGAAAGAAATTGGGTTTGCCTTCGGTGCAAGAAGCTATCAAAGCACATTTAGAAGAGCTAAATACTAATCCTGGTTCAAAACCAAAGGACATCCAATCACATAACGAAATGCATAGAAACTGGGCTAAAAGTGTAGGATGGTTATGCGCCTAACAAGAAGCTCCAAAGGATGCATGGACTATGATTCGTTACGTGTATAGGCTTCGCCTATTTTACGCACTCTAACGCGGCGAATAAAAGTGCTCTAGATGGTTACTGTAAGTGCGTGCAAGCTTTTTAGTTAATCGCTATGAGTACTACTTTGGGGGATCCAAGCGGCCAACCAGCAGCACTATACGAACGACAGCTACCGGGAAATCTGAATTCAACTAGAATTAAGAAAGCCGACGGAATAATTTGACTAGCAGACTTAGAAATCGGCCCGAAGCCGCCATTCGCAGTTGATGATCAATAGCAGAAATGAATCCATTTAACTTAATAGGCCGAACATTTACAGATGTGGAAAAAACCCTCGACCACTCTGGAATCGGACCTGTATGTGACGACTTGGAAGAAGGTGAGAAGCTTCATGACTCCGTATCAGCTGTTGATAGCTCGTGGGAAATATCATTAGGTGAAAATCAACTGATCAAAATCATCTTTATACACAATCCCGATAAATTAGCGATTTACACGGGGATTTCATCTACAACAACTAACGCTGAAATAGAGCAAAGATTTGGCGAACCTAGTAGCTCGGGTCCTCAGCAAGAAATAGATCTATTGGGAAAATATGGCTGCTGGGAGCGATATGATACAGATGGATACTCGTTACATATTCAACATGAGATAGATTCATTTGTCATTAATCTAGTGACAGTTATGCTCCCAGAAGTGGCACCGTAGTTGGTCTAGATTGGGGGGCGGACTCAGGCGTCATTCTGAAACCATAATTCTAGGCTTGTTTTAGAGGCTGTGAACTACCAAGTTTACGTTAGGTTATCACCGATTATTCGATTTAATCGTATCTACGTTAGAATCTAGGACTAGATCTAAGTATGCACCGATCGATGGAATCCAAGCAGGAAACTGTTCACTCCATTCTTTTGATGGCTAAATTCATACTGATCGCTTGCCGATGTCCGTAGTGAAATCCTTGAATATTCACTATGGACGAAACACATGAATCATATTCAACATTTAGATCAATCGCCTGCCCACTCGCTTGATGGAAGATGACATCACTGTCTATCCGCAAGCTGCTTCTAACTAATCGGTCTACGGTGTCAATTAGTCAAAGCGGGCGTAGGAAAATTCTGGTCTTTCCGTATAAGTTAGCATTAAACGGAACCGCTTAATACTGCTGTTACCAGTTCAATAGGAGCAGGTACTCTTAATATGAAAAATATACTATTTATCTTGATACTACTTTCGGGTTTTTCAAATGCTTCATCCTTGCCACCGGCAGAAGGGGATAAGCTTCAGGAAATTGTTGATCTTTTCAAAAATGGATCAAAACACGAAGCCCAGCAGCAATTGAGAGTAAATGAAAATAGACTAATTGAAGCCCTTAATGAAGCAAAGGATGGCGAGTCGTATTTATTATTAGGTCGAGCATATTTTTACGCTGAAATGGATGCGAAGGCTGAGAATGTTTTAAAAACTGCTTTGGTTTACAACCCGGTCTTATCAGACGCGCATTTTTTCATTGGCTTAATAAAAATGTTCTCAGCGGAGCTAGATAGTGCAGAAGCTGCTTTCAAGAATGCGATCAAGTTAGATAACTCGAAGGACCACTATTTTTTAAAGCTCGGAAAGATACAAGAGAAAAATAATAAGCCTAACCTAGCATTGCAACAATACAAAAAAGCACTTGATATAAATGAACTGAATTTCACAGCAAACTTTAATCTTGCAAACATTTACTCAGATAAAAAAGACAATGAAAAGGCAGAAGTGCATTATCTAGCCGCTTTGACGAAAAAGCCTAACGATGTAGATCTTAATTACAATTTAGGGCAGCTTTACCAAAACACAAGTCAGCATGTTAAGGCAAAAATGTATTTTTCAAAAGTAATAGAACTTGAACCTACAGACTGGAAAGCAATAAGAAAAATTGTGCAATTAAATCAATCGATTGGTGATAGCTCTGAAAGAGATAAAGCAATAAAGAAAATCTATAGCCTATGGCGTACAGGCAATGTAGATGAATTGGTTAAGCAGGGCTTCTTCATAAGAGAGCAGAGTTTCATTGAATCAGGGAAGTTATTTGTACTAGAGTATTTTGAGCTTAGGGGAGAGCGTGCCAGAAAATATGTTTTTAAAATTACAGATCCAGTGACAGGAATTAATAAATTCGAGATTTCTTTAGGCTCATATGACCTTACTACTGACGTGGCAAGAGAGCTAGATGAAATTGGTCCAAATGATAGGCTTTACCACCTTGATGGATATACACCAAATGATAGCCATTACACATACGCTTTTTTTCAATCATTACCCAATTATGATGTTGTCAAAGAGTTGGTAATTGAAATTCTGAATGAAGAACGCACAGCTATTTCTAGCAATGTACCGAATGGTGATGGCAAGTAAAGGCTACGGACACATTCTGTGCTGCAGATTTAGGCGTTAAGTGAAAAAAGGATCATCAGGGTGAACAATTCTCCGCAGTCGGTTCATCTCAAAACCGGACGCTCCGTGAAGGACTATAATTTGAAAAACGGCCTGAAGCGGACAAAATACATCTGTATAAAAGTAGTTTTTCCTAGCGGAGTTAGTGGTTATTATGAGCGATATACATTTGAAACTTACAAGGGACGAGGCACTTGTCCTATTTGAGATATTGTCACGCTTTACTAACGAAGATTTTCTAGAAGCTACTCACCAAGGCGAAAAGCAAGTGTTGTGGAACACATGCGGTTTTCTTGAGAAAATTCTAGCTGAACCGTTTAGTCCTGACTATGACGTGAAGTTACGCGAAGCGAAAGATAGGCTCAGTAATTGATTCGGGCGATATGCAACGGTCTGGATTGGGCATGAACCGGGAGTAGCCTATAACCCAGTTGTAGGCCCGCAGTCTGCCAACAGCAGAAGTTCGAGCATATCCGTATAGTCAAATTAGATGGAGTACTAGGGCGATAATTTGTTGTATCTGGGAGAGATTCATGAGTTACCCCAAATGGGATGAGTCTGCAAGTGATGAATTACTTATTGCAGAGTTTTATGTGCAACTTTTTATTCGCTATCCGCAGTTGAGAGATAACGTAGAGCACAACGATGGATTGCTGCACATTGATATGAGTGTCCTTCAAAGATTAGCTGAGGGACTCTGCAAAGAAGGTAAGTCGGATGAGTTAGAGAGCTGCTTTACTTGGATTAATTCACTTTTCTGCCGTAGCAAGAATGAATTATTGAATGCCATCAAAGTTTCTTTCCTCGAATACTTTGATTATCAACATAGTCTTTCTGATGAAGCGTTCGAAAAAATCATGCCACGTGAACTATTTCGCGGCTATACCGAGATAATGGCTTACATGGAGAAACTAGCTTTAGATTCTGAAAAGCATAATAATAAATGATAGTAAAGTTGTAACAACGCATAACTATTGCATTTTTCAGTGCCTCAGCACCAGTTAAAATTATATTACGAAGATCTGCAAAGGGCTTTTCAGATCTAGCCAATGACCACCGCTACGACCGGTTCAAAGAAGATTGAATTCAACTAAACTAAACTACGATAGCCATACGCGCTTGATCGAGCATGTTAATGCGTGAACGGCCCGAAGCCGGTATTGATAGGTGGTTTATGCCTATTACGTCACACTGAAAAAGCCAGCCCCAAGGTAAGCGCTGTTTAATGAGCGTCTATTGACACAGGTTAGGTAAGCTGATCTTTCACATTCCAAGGTAACAAAGCTT
>JAVCKV010572523.1:0-32526 GCA_032274145.1 Herpochondria borealis | reverse complement strand
GAGTGGGATAATTTTTTTGAGAGACAGCCGTTTTAATTTGTTACTGGCTTTCTAATTGTGTTGTATTTCCTCTGGTTAAAGTTGCCAAATTCTTTAGGGGTTTTTATCAAAAAAAGCTTAGTCTAGAGAATTCTATCAGAATCTTCCTCAGACAGTTTTATTTCCATTATTTACTCTCAATTAAATAAATATCTACTCGCCTATTTAAACTTTTTCCTTTTTGGGTTAAATTAGTAGCGATTGGTTTTTTTTCTCCATAATAGTTGTAGCTTACCCTCTTTTCATTAATTCCTTTTTTAACTAACAATTGATAGAAATAATATGCTCTTTTTTTTGATAATAACATATTCGAATGTTCGCCACCTGAACTATCTGTATGACCATCTATTACTATAGATAGTAGCTCGTTTTCACCAAGTTTTTTCTTCAGTTTGGTTATTAAATCAAAAGCAATTGTTTTAGGTATAGTATCTGATGTTTCAAATTTAATCGATAGCGTATCATAGGATAGGCTTTTTTTAGTTGCTACTGAATCTAATATTAATTCGATTTCAGCCTGAGAATTACACATCATAATACAATCTGATATAGTATCAGATTTATAAATCTCAACATCATCAATAAAATAATGTGCGTAAGGACCTTTTTTTATTGATGATTCCGATGGTATTATATAAGTTTCTTTATCAGATTTGAAATTGCCAATAATTATATATTTTGAACAATTATCTGGTATAATTTCTCCACAAATTGTAATCCATTCTTTCGTATTATCAATCACGTGAAACTTAGGAGACTGAAAGGCTGGTTTCATGGGTAAAACCATTCTATCATCTTGATAATAAAATGTGTCAACCAATGAAATGCCAATATTGTCTACGGCAAATCTATACGTATTATTTCGTTTTATCTTAAAACTAAAATAATATTTATTACAGCAGCTTAATTTTTGTTTTAAAAGAGATATAATGTATTCTCTATTATCTTCTTCTACATCAGAATATAAATATAACCCAGTATACCCATGAACAAAATCTGGGGTTCCTTTGCTCCCTGTCTTCCAGAAAGGGTTTAATCTATCTTTGCTCAGTTCAAATCCAGAATCTTGAATTAGGTTTTTCTTCGTTTTAACAATAGATTGATTAATTATGCATGCTGATTCTGAAGATAAATATCTAATGCTATCATTAGTTTTTAATTTTAATAAAGAAACATTGTCAATAAAATAATAGGCTAATCTATTTATTTCCTGAAGTGACTTATTACTATTCTGCTTGGCAAGATAACTTTTCTTCATATTTTTCAATATTCCATCCCCTATATTAGGATTCAGAGCTTTCCTACTAGATCTATTACAATCTTGGAAATTACCAACAATAATAAACTGCTCTCCACCGCTAGCATTATAGACCTTTTCGATTCTTCTCCATTTTAATGTATCTTGAAGAAAGTTATTATTGTGATTTGATACAGAAGGTTTTCCTATAAATTTCAAGAGCCCTCCGTTTTTCTTTGATAAATTTTTTTCAGAAAAAGATACGCCAATTTGATCAGTATAGTAACCACTGTTATTTGCCAAATTAATTTGTAAAGAAACCAAATATTTATGCCCAGCTTTAAGAGGTTCAGAAAGTTCGAGTTGTATATAATCTCTGGCTATACATTCATTAGGATAATCCGAGGTCAATATTAACCCACAGTAAGAATTCCCCTCATAAGGAGTTTGATGTCCAAAAGAACTATTATCGTCATTAAACCAGTCAATATTGCCTCTCAGACTCCTGACATTATTCTTTAAACTGTTATTCCTTTTAAAATATTTTTTTTGTAATTCAAAACTTCCATTCATGACTAAATCTTGAGCACTTAGCTTAAATAAGAAGAAGGTTAAAATGGCTAGAAAAAAGTATTTCATTCGGAATAATAAATTGAATTTATTAGTAATACCAAAGATATATAGTGTATTCATAATCAAACTCCCAACCTCAATGTTTCGAAACTTCCTTTCCTAAACTAATTCTTATTAGATAACGAAATTTGTAAACCTTATATTATATCTAAAGAAACTGTTTTGTCGTTATGGGAAACAAGAGGTTTTATCATATCTAAACTTTCCCCTTAGAAATGAATTGATCTTGATTTGAAATGTATTAAAAGTGATAAATTCCATAGAAAATAGTTTTGCTGACCGTCTCCAGTTTTTTAAGGTTTATTAGGAACAGTTGAAATCAGGACCATACAAATAAAAAAGAGATGTAAAACCGATCAGCTTAACATCTCTTTATTTTTCTATGTGGGCCCACAAGGACTCGAACCTTGGACCCCCTGATTATGAGAAGAGTCGTAAACTGCTTTTTAAATCTTTAGCAGGTCCATTTTCAATGTATAAAATTGATTATCAGCATTTAATGATGTCTTTTGATTTTTTAAGGATTTTTAAAGTAGTTTTTTACCGTGCAAATACTGTGCAAATAATTATCTTTGTATAGATAAATCACTATAATAAAAATGGCAGTTCTAAAATTATATCACGATACAAGAAGAATTAAGGAAAATGGAACATACCCATTAAAGTTAAAAATATTTCATAATGATAAGGCTCGATATATTCCTTTGAATTATTCTTTTACTAAAAAAGAATGGAGTAGTAAAGATCATAAAGTGAAATCTACTTACCCTAACTCAGCTAGAACAAATGCTTCTATTCGTAAACTCCTCACTAAAGCAAGTGTTATTGTAGCTGAGAATGAAGATGCTTTAAACGCTTTGACTATAAGTGAATTAAAGGATTTGTTGAGTGATAAACTTTTTGGTAAAAAGGGTTTTGATGAAGGTAAAAAGAAACAATTTTTCTTACTAGAGTATTCGCAAACATTGATTAATCGTTTGAAAAAGGCTAACAGGTTTGGTAGTGCTGACTCTTATCGTGATACGCAGAATTCATTTAATAACTACTTAAAGGGAAAAGATATTTTACTAACCGGTATTAACCATAAATTTTTAGAAGATTATGAGGCCCAATGCTTAGGTAGAGGTTTAAAAGTTAATACTATTGGGATGTACTTAAGAACGCTTAGAGCAATAGTAAATAAAGCAATCAATGAAGGTCATTTATCCCAAGAAAGCTATCCCTTTAGAAAGTTCAAGATTAAAAAAGAAGAGACACAAAAAAGGGCAATTACTAAAGAGGAAATATCGCAAGTATTAAATGTTCAGCTAAATCCTGACTTGAGAATTTGGCATAGCAGAAATTATTTTGCTTTTATGTTTAATATGCGAGGGATGAATTTTGTTGATTTAGCTTATTTAAGAGGTGGTAATATTCAAAAAGACAGAATATTGTACAGAAGAATTAAAACAGGAAAACTCTACAATATTAAATTAACGGAGAAAGCTGTTGAGATTTTAAATTACTATACGAAAGGGGAAAGGTTAGAAAAAGAAAGTTTAATCTTTCCTATTTTGCCTATAGAGGTTTTAGGAAATGAAGAGGAGGAAAGAAAAAGGTATAGAAATAGGAGGAAATATTTTAATAAAGATTTAAAAAAGATTGCTGAAATATGCAAATTGGAGACTAATTTAACTTCCTATGTTACGAGACATACATGGGCTTCTATTGCAAAGTTTTCGGGTGTCACACCAGCCGTAATAGGCGAATCACTTGGACATTCGGATTTAAAAACTACTGAAACTTATCTTGCAAATTTTGAGTACAGTGTTTTAGATGATGCTAATGAATTAATTGTTGGATAGTCACTACATACTGATGTTGAATGTTAGGGTGTGCTTTGCCCATAGGTTTAACTTTCACAAAAAGATATTTGATCTATCGATGTTTGTGGGGATTCGACAAGATTTTTTTGGCAGAATGTACCTATTGTTAGAAACAAAAGAGTAGATCAAGTCTCTAAAAGTAAGTGGTATGATTTTTAAAATATTACAAACTAATTTCAAACTATTACCACAATTGCTTAAAATATTCAAAGCAGCTTCCGATTTTATATGAATACTATGTGTATCAATTAGGTATATCGTATCCATTTTTTTGACTAGATTAATATCCAATCTTTTACATAACTCTACACCTTTTTTTGAATGGGTAGATATAAATAAATAATCTTTCTTTGAATGTTGCAGTGCAAATTGGATAAAACGACTGCACAACATACAATTGCCGTCAAACAATATTAATCCTGTGCTTTTATCCATTTTCCAATATCATTATTTATATAGTTAGGAACATTTTTTTGTATTGAATATTCTTTCGGAGTAGATTTTCCTTCACCTTCAAGAAAGAAATGATTTAGTTCTTTATACGATAAAAATGACGCATTATCTTTATCCATAAGCGCTTCTTTCCATAACAGAAAGCCTTCCATAGTAACCTGATAATCACGTTCTCCTTGTAAAAATAACATTGGCACATTGAGTTTTCTTGCAGTTTTAATCTGGTCATAATTTTTTAAAGATAACCAATATGTTGGAGGAAGGTTTAGCGGCAATCTATTGCTAGGAGAATTTATATTTAAGCTATCATTTAGATAATTTATTTTTATTTCCATTTCTTCCAATTGTTTTTTCTCTATATCAGAAATTGCCCCATCCAATTTATTTACCCAATTTATTTGTTCCAAAAGGAGAGTGTCTAAACTTCTTGAATTTGCTGCTAGAAAAATTATTCCATCAACATTTTTAGAAAGAGAGGAAATTTTTGGTGAAAGCATTCCACCTAAGCTGTGTCCTATTAAATAAATATTCTTTGTAGCCAACAATTTATCTTCTTTTAAGTAATTAATAACGGCAAGAACATCGTTTATTACTTCTTCATAGATCGTGATTTTTTCATACTTATTCTTATGTGAGTATGTTCGCTTATCAAAACGTATTGAAGCTATATTGTTATTTGCTAAACCAATAGAAATGTCTTTGAAAATTTTATTTGGTCCCATCGTCTCATCTCTATCATTTGGTCCAGAACCATGAATAAATATGCAAATATTTTTAAACCCATTATTTGGTACAGTTAAAGTGGCATCTAATAAAATAGAGTCACTTTTAATTTTAATTTCAGTGTCTTCGAATAAATTTGTATCGGTATATTCTGGCACTTTATATGTTACAATATTTGTGCATGAATGCACTGGAACAAAAAAGAATCCTTCAATTTTTTTTTCTTTTTGAGATATTATTAGTTTTAAATCAAGTTTTTCTTTTTCAAATTCACAAGTATAATAACTCGTATTAATCGCACCATCCATAGTCTTACAATTAAAATGGTAAGTATTTAACTTGCCATATTGATCTGTTATACTTTTCCAAATAGCGGGTAGTTGAGACTCTGGAAGCTGTGACTTGACTGTTTCGCTAAATAAATTATAAGCTATTTCTGGCGTATTAGTTGAAATATTAGCTATAAATTTATTTCCAATATCACTTTGAGAAAATGCATTGCTAAATATTAAAAAAAGAGTGAATGTAATGAGTATATGATTTTTTTTCATCTTAAAAAGAGATATTTTTTTGTACTAGATAATTGTTAAGTTCTTCTTTATTTTTTAAGGATAGCACAATTCTTTTACTATCATTTTTTGTTATGAAAATTGCATATTCCGTTGAGGTTATATAAGCCCATCCATAATCTTTTGAATATCTAACCCCCCAACCAGCAAAATTGGATAAAGCATCTGTTTTCTGTATTTTAAAAGATTTTATCTCTCCCCAATCGATCTTTTTAGAATTAAACGGATTAATTCTATACGAGACACCTTCTTCATTAATTTTAATAGATAACTGTATCAATAGTAGTAATAAACCTACCAAAATCATTCCAAGAACGAAATATAGCGACAATTTGCTTTTTTCTTGTTGAAATAGATAAATTGATACAATGATAAATTGAACTCCATAAACTACAAAAACAAATTTTGGTAAAGCTGTTTTTTCTGCATACATATTTTTCATGATTTATTTTTTATAATTAGCTGTTTTATATGGTTAATGTTTTCACTAACATTTTTATCTAATTGAAAGAAGAGTAATATTAAACCTCCTGTCATTGCAAGAAAAAAAGTAGGTAATCCATGTACTAAAATAACTAAAATATGGAACGAAACTCCAAGTAAAAACAAAATATATTTATATTCTTGCTTAAGAAAAATTCCAATGAATAAAAATAATTCTAAAATAATTACAGACCAATTTATTACACTTACTGAAATATCATTTGTGAACAAAAAACCTACAAGATATTCTAGCCAATTCGGAGCACCAAACATATTATCATAAAACCAATAATAAATAGCTGTACCATTAGTCCACTCAGGAGCAAACATTTTCGCTATAGATGCATTTAAATATAGTATTGCCATTTGAATACTTATGAAAAGCAGGCTGTATTTGGCATTATAATAAAAAAAGTTTTCCTTGCATTTAATCTGATCATTGTTCTTCCATCCATTTTTTCTAGAATCAAGAATGGAGATTGGCACTAGTAAGAGGGTTAAAATAGAGTTTATTTGATCCCCTCCCTCGACAATCAACATACTATGAAAAATTGAGTATGTAACTATACAATGAAAAAATGTTAATACTCTAGGATAAAATCCAAATATTGTAATAACTAAAACGATAATTGAAAAAATATAAGGTATTAATATGTTTTCAAACCAAAGGAAAATATTTAAGCTTTTCAATCCTGTAATTTCTTTTTTCAACTCTAGGATATGGTGTAAAGGAAATAGATCATCCAACGATGTAAATACTAACGTTAGTAGCATACCGAGAGCAAGTGTAGATCTAGCAAGGGTGATACTGTTATTTTGAAGTACTTTTTCTAAATTCATTCTTCTTCTTTTATTGAAACTCTCGCAAAACTGCAAGGATTATATTTTTCTTGATTTTGATTCGCCCAGGCATAGGGTATTCTTTTATATAGCTTAAATATATATTCTCCTGAAACAATATGTTTGAAATGTTTTTTTTGAGCAATCGTTACTGCACTATCATTAATAATATCCATAATATCTTGAGAAGTACCTGCTTTCCAAGCTTTTTCAGAGATATCATTTGTTATCAACGAGGCTTCGTAACCAATAGTTCTTGCCGATCTAGAAAGTCCAAGTTTATTACTTAGGCTATGATTACTCATATCTATTTTTGTGATTTTTCCATCTTTCACTTTATAAACATCCATCAGAAGGTCTCGGGGATTCTTTGTAAAGAATCCCCAACCTTCAGGAAAAATATAAGTAACTTTCTTTTGAAAGTTTTTACTAAGGACAACCTGATCCTTAAAAGAAGCAAAAAATACAATTACACCTAATAAGCACCATAAGAGGAAAGTTCCCTTTTTTGTTATATTTTTAAGCATATAATTTTAATCTATTATTATAAAGCAACAGAAATAGAATAGTTTGGACTATATAACATTCCCCCTATTAGTGAAATTGTTTGTTCTCGTTGAACAACATATTCTTCGTCCGGTTCAGTAGGATCCCAATATGCTACTTTTGTTACAACACTGTATGCAACAGCAACAACTGAAACAGCTGCGGCTGCCACATAAGCAACTGCCAATACTGCTGCAAAGGCTACTGCCTTGTCATTAACTTTTTCAAATCCTTCAACAGAAGCTAATAACAATCTAAGTTCTTTAACATCTTTTTCTTTTGTTAGATCAAGCGATATAATATCCTCTTTAAGTTGTGGGTTTTTATTTAATTCTGTACTTAATTTTGCACCCATTTGATATTTATCAGATGTTAAAAGAGATTGATCAATTAATTTTGTGGATAAAGTCATCATTTTTTCTATTTCAAATAGATTTCCTGATTTCATTACACCCTCAAATTCAATAAAAAAGTTAGGGTACTTATTGTTTATAAAATCAATTGTTACATTTGATAAATTATCAATTGAAGATATTAATTCACTCTCAGAAATTATTGATCCATTTCCTGAAACAGATTTATTTTCAGGAGAGAATTTTTCAGATTCAACATTTAAAGAATTAACCAAACTAGACTTAATACTTTTAAGTTGTGGTATATCTTCTGTCAATTCATTCTGAAAGAAAAAGAGACCTTCAAAAATTTCTTCTCCTGAATAATCTTCATACTTACTGCTAGAAGTTGTTTCGGAACTATTTCCTACATTTTTCACTAAACTTTCTTTTTGGCAACTGGTCATAAAGAGTACAGTTCCACTAAGTGTTATTGCAACTAGTTTGTTCTTTGCAATTTTTCTTACAATTTTCATTTTATTTGTTTATTTTTAAATAATGACACATGGCTTCATGCCTAAGTTTAGACTGTGCGTAGTGTTTAAAAACACAGTTGCGTAAGTAATCAGACCTCGAAATCGGACTTTTTACGACTTTAATTGAGGGAAGTGTTCGAGCACTTCTCTCTTTTTCTTTTTAATTATTTTTCAACTTATCTTAATTCAATTATTCATATAATAAGTGTCACCAAAGACAAAAAAGTTACAGTTTAATAAAAATAATTCCGGCATTTTCAATTCAGTATATGCAAATCTTTATATTAATTTAATGGATTAACATTGAAAATGTAACCCTCTGTTATAGTATTCATTTATTAAAAAGATGCAGGTTTAATAAATAAATACAGTCAAAATCTAAAGTTCTCTTCAATCTAATCCGAACGTTTATTTTAAACAGGGCCGCAAACCTACTTATTTTACTCAAACCCAACAATACGTTTAAATACATGGTGTTTAATAAGTGTTTATACCTTTTTTTCATTAATGTAAAATTGAGTTAATAATTTTATTAGGATTAGCCTCCCACTTTGAGACAAAGTTTACTTTACCCATATTTTCTCTTATAATATCTTTGTAAGAAATACCATTATATTGGTATTCATACATTGAAAAAATAACAACCTTAATGTTTGGATAATATTCCCTTACCAAATATGTAGCTTCCAACCCATTCATTTTGGGCATTTTCACATCCATAATAATTGCATCTACATTATTATTATTTAAAAAAGGAATGACATCTATTCCATCAAGACGCTCTCCAACAACGGTTATTTGAGAGTTGCAACCTAAATATATTTTTAATGCATTTCTTATTTGGTAGCTGTTATCTAATATTAAAGTATTCATAATCTTTTAATATAGTTTCAGCAAAAAGAATAAAAAATGATTTTTTTAACGAATTTCAGTAACGTATTTTGCACGTATTTAAGTACGTAACTGCTACGTTACTTTTTTAAAATTCTGATAAACAAATATTTATGTTATTTTTCAAAAGTTTCTAAAAAATCTTTTCTATTCTTCGTATTCGTTTTCTTAAAAATATTTGATGCGTGTTTTGATACCGTTTTTGGTGCGATAAATAGTTCATTTGCAATATTCGTATAAGAATAAGATTCATTAAAAAGCATAAAAACAACTTCAATCTCTCTTGATGTCAACAAAGACTTTAATTTCATTACATCATACTGCTTTTTTCTAGTCTTACTTGATAATACATTAGAAGAGTAACTAAACTCAATTTTTGATTGATAAATGTGCCTTTTTATATATGCGTAAAAAACAAAAAGCAAACTAGAATTAACAATAGTTCCTTCAATATTCTGATAATCTCCAAAGGCAACGCATATCGGAAATAGGCACATGCATAAGATACCAAAGTAACTAGAATAAAACATCGCCTTAAAGGGTCTGTCAGGCTCAACATTCTTTTGCTTTTTTAATAAAACTTTAATTGTTGTCCAAGAAAAAGAAAGTGCTAAAGCAATAGGGAAACCTATAAAAACAATTCTTGCAACATCTTTATCATTTGTGACTATATAAGTAAGGACATAACTCAATAAAAAAGAAATAATAAGGATAGCTCCGAAACTCTTAGGGTTGAATTTGCCAACTGAAATATCCGTTTCTACAGTTAAGTAATAAAAAAAGAAAATAGGAACCGCTACTCCAGATGAATAAGCTAAGACATTTTGCACAATTATTGGTAAAAATGTAATGTTATTATCAGGGAATAAACCACTAAATAAGTTATATAAGATATAAATAACAACTAAAAATAAAAATCTTGGTATAGATTTATCTTTAGGTCGAGAAGCCCAACTTATGACTAAAGATGACAACATTAAAATTTCAATTATTAAAAATATAAACGTAATAATTGTTATTTCGGTGTTGAACATTTTATTTTTTTGATTTATGGATATACATATGGAGATGATATCCCAAATCATTTATTAAATCATCTACCAATTTAAAGCCGTGTTTTTTGTAAAATGGAAAGTTTCGTTCAGTAGAAGTTTCTAAATAAATATCTTTATCAGGGTAATCACTAATTATTCTTTGTAATAAATCAGAACCAAGACCTTTACTCTGATCTGCATTTTTAACACCAATATACCAAAGGTGCATAAATGGTGTCTTAGGATGATACTTTTTTAAAACACTTTCTCTATTCATCACTTTTGTAACATTTCCTATTCCTATAACACCGAATGCTAATTTGATATCCCAAATAATCGACTTTAAAGTTGTTTTCTTTTTCTCAGGATCTAAGACTATAGCACAAGCTTTCTTATCCTCTGTGAGGTATATTTTACCGAAATTATCTCCCATAAAAATAGAATAATCCATCAATTTTTTTAGCCGTTTATCTTTTTTATGATCTTGTTTGGTAACAAAATTAACTGATTTGTTATTATAAAAAGATTCAAATAGTATGTCGTTAACAATTGCTTTCATATAATTTGTATGTTATAATTTCGACAAATGTAATAACTAAATTTATCCATATCGTTTTATTAGATCATTAGTTTTTCTTTAAACTAGCCCTAGAGCTACTATTATATAAAAGCTAATGATCTAATAATTATTTTAATATTAGAATTCTCCATGAAATATTCGTGTCTTGAAAAAGTTTAAAGGCCTTTGTGCACTTTGACAATATTGATTTTAAATTATTAACATTTCTATCAAAAGTGAATTTATTAATGTATTAGATAACGGTTAATGCTAATATTTTAGACACTATGCTTGTTTTGAATCCATCTAATGATTTAGCGTATTTCTTCTAGTCATAAGCTAATCATATAACTGTGAAAATAGAGTTTCTGTTACCATGTGAGAATTCACGAACGATATAAAAATTTTATCGTTTCCTTCGGTAATCGAATTAGACAACTTAGAAATGAAAAAGGTTGATCTCAATATGAATTTTGTTATAAAACTATTTAGAGCGAAGTGCATTAAGAAATATTGAATGTGGCTACGTAAATCCGGGAATATCGACTTTGACATAGTTCGCGAAAGTATTTGAAGTTACGGTAGCAGAACTTTAGAATTTGAATATTCTAAAAACGATAAAGAAGCATCAATTATATTAAAATAAGCGTTAATTAACTATTTCTTTCCCAACAAAAAACCCACCAACAAAAATTCCGATTTGACTTAATCGTTTAAAGAACTTCCTTCGTTTTGGATGCTTTTTTTGTTGGATACTCATATTACCTTCATAATCTAAAGAAAAGCTTTTGTAAGGTAATAGCGAATACTCTTTAATAATGGGCAATCCTTTTGGGGTGATAGTATGCACCTTAGCAATTGTCGGTGTTATCTCTACTGCGCTAATCAATGTATCCTTTTCTATTTTTTTTCTAAAAACAGTATCGGTCTTGTACACATAAACAGTCGTTGGTTTAACAATTTCAACTTCTTTGAATACAATTTCTTTATAGGGTTTATCGATATAAATAGTATCTGTGGTAATAGAATTAATTAACTGACTTTTACCACAACCATCGAAAGATCCTAAACAGACCAGAATTATTGCGAAAATGATGCCGATAAAGAAATATGTAAACTGTTCTTTCAACTATTCAATAAATTACTAATGCCATTGAACCAAGCAGTTTCAATAAAACTTAACTTGCTTTTATCTACTAAAGCACTATGAATTTGTTCTAAGATTCCAAAGGCTTCTCTACTCTTTTCTTGGCTTATTTTCTTTTTTCTCCCTGCTCCTAAACTGATTTGTTTTTTGGATTTTTGAACGATAAAAAATAGGATAAGTATAACAGGAATTAAAATGACTGCTTTGCTATTTAGGGGTATGTTTTTAAATTTCTTCATTAGACTATATTTACAAACTCCCCTTCTCTATTACCACTTTTATAAAGTGCTTGCAACTCATTTAAGGATTTTCCAAAACACATTTCAAAATGGGGTTTATCTTTAAAGCTTTTCCAATCTCCACCCCAAGCAAAACCGATTTCTTTACCTAATACTGCTATCTTATTCCAATTCGGATTTCTCCACAAGGCTTTTCCGTTTTTAATTTCTACCACATCTAATGCCAAACCGAAATTGTGTAAACTCTGACCTGCTCGTGCATTGGTTACTTTTTTTCCTTTTGCCGATCTTCCTTGTGCATACAATTTGGTTTGCTCTTCCCATGTTCTTAAAGCCGAAGTGACACGTAGTTTTATACCGAGTTCTTTTTCTGCTCTAATAATAAATTCTTTGGCTTTAGCTTTTATTAATGGATGTAGCGTATTGATACGCCTATCGCTTACGATATCCCATGTTTTTTCTTTGATAAAATTAATCGTACTCATGGTTATATTTTTAATCGTTTTTCGTTTTCTAAAAGCCGCTATTCCGACAATCACTAGCATAAAGGCAATAACTGTATATCCGAGTTGGTTTGGTTTAAATTTGACTTTCATTTCTATTGAATAATATCCTCAAAACGCTGCAACTCATCGTTCCCTAATTCTTTTGCTGCTCTATCTTGCAAGGTTTCATCGTATTTTAGCGTATAAGCATCTGAAACTTCTTTCACAATTTGTTCACTTTTCATTTTTCTTGCTAACCGCTCAAACTGGTCCTCATCTGTTCCATCGGTATTGATTAAAAAATTAATTCCCGATGGATTTGCTGCTTGTCTAAATTGCAATGCTACTCTATTAGGATCTTCGGTAGATTTATTATCAAACCTTCTTTTTCGAAGTGCTGCTCTCACTTTTTTAACTCCACCGAACAACAGAAAAGCGCCTATTAAAACGAATAATACTTTTTGTACATTTTTATTGGCAAGAGCTTCCCCTCCCTTTTGCAATATTGATGCTATAATTAATGATGCTGCCATTTTTTTTGAATTTTAAGTGTTCAGTTTAAATGTTAAAATTTGGGGGTCGAACCTCTCGATTTTATGCCCCGAACTTTTGAAATGCCTTTTTAGCGATAGTTAAGTAATCGGCTAGAGACAATTCTTCGCCATCTTCGGGAGACACCTCTTTAATAAACTCGACTATTTCGGGATTCTCTACTACGGTATCGACTGCCTGTAATAAATCTTCATGTTCTAAATTCTCTTGCAAATCGTGAAAGGCTTGTAGTTTCTCTCCTACTTGCTCCATATTTTCTGCCTCTATTTGTAAATTAACGTTATACTTACTCATCTTCTATTGTGTTTTGATTGTTTGTATTCGCTTTGGAGGATTCAGAAGTTATGAAGGCGGTAGTTGTATTTCCTGTTTGTTCTAACTGATCTTCTTCTGCCTCCAAGCCATAAAATTCTTCTTCGGTTTCTATCTCTAAATTCTCATCTTCTACAACTTCAACTAAGCCCTCATTTTCTTCTGCTTTTGATGCTTCAATTGTGAAATTTGCTTTACTCCGTTTTTTCGGTTTTGTACTTTCTTTTTCTGTTCCGCTTAGTGGCTTTTCTTTTGCACCACTTTTTATCCACTCTTTCAAAACTCCACCAAGTGCATTCGGTATTTGCTTGACATACCCTTTCACATCTTCGCTGATCTCCTTTTCTTTTTCATTTAATTGTGCTTCTTGAACGGCTAAATTTTCTTCTCTCTCTTTGCATCGTGTTTCTCTTTCTGCTAGCAGCATTTCTTTGAACTTTATGTTTTGCTCTAGCAGCTTATTATGCATATCCATTTGCCAGCGTTCTTCTTTTAATTCATGTTCTCTACGAATGCCTTGCAACTGCATTTCTAATTCTTGCCGAAACGTATCTATTTGTACCGTTTCCGTTTTCGCTTCTTCTTGATTTGGAGAAGTAAGGTTAATATTCACATTCCCGTTTTTATCTAATTTATGGGCTACGCCATTTATTTGCACTGTCTCTTCTTCAGGATCTACCCATTCTATGGTTTCATTTACTTGAATAAAAAAAGGTAGATTATGCCTCGATGATTGCTCATTAGTACCATACTTAATTTGAACTTCGGCATCTACGTTATCTTTAATAATTTTATCCAACATCTCCCCAAAATTTCTACCTTCCGCTTCATCTTCAGAGGAAACAATCGTAATACCATTTTCATCTTTGATACTCCAATATTTATATCGGGCTATCTTCTTTTTCGCTAATTCTGCTTCTATGTAATTTTTAACTTTTTTCATTTTTTAAGGCTGAATCTACTTCGTTTTCTTTTGTTGTTTTCTGTATTTTCTTCTTGGGTTTTCTTTTCTTCTTGGGTAAAACGCACCTTTATATAACGCACAAAAAAATTGTCATTGTCTCTTGCTAAATCTGCTTGAAATCTTACCGTACTCCAATGCCTCGTAATTAAATTGCTTTGGTAGTTAATGATAACTCTAGGCAAAGTAAAATAGGGTGCGACAAGGCAATTGTTTGGCTCATAAGTTACAGCAGCCGTAGCAGATGTTATTTGTACTTTAAAGTCAAATTCTCGAACATCATCGGTTCTAAAGAAATAGGTGTACACTACCTCGTTCACTTTAACGGCTAACTCCTTCGGATTGGAAAGTACTGCATCTTCCACTATCCAATAAGCACTTTTGGCTATTCCTTTTTGAACCATATCTTGCGCCAACATTTTTACTAATAGCTTATCGTTTGTATTCATATTTGATCTATCATTAAGTGTACGATTGCTTTTCTATTTGCTTGCACTCCATTATTATCTATGCTTGAAAAGCTGACTTTACCTTGTACCACCTTATCATACAGTAATTTCTCAAAACGAATTACTCGTTTGTCTGGTGCTATATTTGCCGTGTGCAGTATCTGCTGATCGTGGTAAATTAAGTCGGTATTGTCATAAAAGGATAACGATACGTCCACTCCACTAGAAAACAAAAACCCAACTACCTTTTTATCGCTTGACTGTGGATGAAATAAAAAGGTTTTACTTTCTCCTTGTTCTAATTCTTGTTCAAATACTTTTTCAATCTTCATCTTTCTGCTATAATTATTCTTCTCATCCATTATTCTTATTACCCTATTTTCTATCTCCCTCCAATCGCAAGTATATCTTTAAGGTATAGGGATAGATTGCCGCCGTTCCTCCATCCTTAAATTCCATATCTAGTTTATTTCCATCTGCCTTGAAATCTTGGACGGTAAAAAATCGTTCGTCTGGCGCTACAAATACATTGCTCTGTAAAAATGCTACTTCAAAGTTTTTAGGAAAAAACTCTCTGCCGTCTACCGAAGAGCTATTAAGTATCGAGTTTAACCCAATGTTATCTAAAAAGGCTATTCCTGTAAGGTTCTCGTAATCCCTATCTAGTTCTTCCGATATTCTAACAATTACTTCTGCATCAACTACTGTTTTTTCTACTAATTGTATTTTCTTTTTCATTTTTTCTTAATTTGAAGGTTAGCTAGGATTATCGCTACCCGGATCAGGTATTTCAATAGAAATTAGTTCAGGTTCTCCTGTTCCATAATTAAATGCTTGATAGGCTTTGATTCCATCTTGTTTTGTTCGTACGGCAACGCATAACCGCCTTCTATCTTCTCTACTCAATTCATTAACTGAATCAATGATGTTTTGAACTGCTTCGTTTTCTGACATTTTGTATTGTTTTAAATTGTGTTTCGGATAGCTGCTTTAACCGTTTGGTATTGCATTGACACGGTTAAAGCATTTTCACTATCCTTTTTATTCTCTATATTTTACTTTCTTTATTATGGTCTAATGCTAAAACCCGTAAATGGTTGTTCCTTCTAAAAAGACTTTTAAAAAGCCATCTACTGCATTGGGTAAATCCACATTAAACTCTATTGGTGTCTGTGGCTCTACTACTTTGGGATTGTTTAGTACATACAAACCAAAAGGCTTATCGGCATTATAGCCAACAAAGCCATCAAAGAACCTGCGCATTGGTTGTTTTTCAAATACTTTTTGACCGTTTAATTCTAGTTCCCATTCTCCATTTAATAAATCCGCAGGGAAGATGTCGATAAATTCTCCATCAATACTCTCTGCATCATACATTACGCGTATTCCAGAAAGGGTTAAATACCTGTCCTTATTCAACTTCCCATTATCTATATTGGTAATTCCAATTTCTTCGGAGGTTGCCAACTTAATTAGTTCTGCTCTCGTTCCTCTAATATCACCAGTGGAGTAATAGGGTGCATCCGATATTTGTGCTTTCCCTTTCATTAAGGACATTTGAATGTCTCTCGGTAAAAAGTGTACTCTTTCTAAAAATTGCTTTCTAAATCGAGACGCGCCAATTTCTCCTTTAACGGCTTTTCTTAATCTATTTTTTCCGCTGTTCATGTTGCGACCTCTTCCTAATCCAGAAAGGATGATCTCATCTTGTGTTAATTCTTCCATTTTTTATGTGATTTTTGTTTTAAATAATACTTAGTTTTTGTTTTAATTAATTGTCTGTCGGCACTACCGCCTAAATTTGTTTTGCTGCCATCTTCAATAAGTTGCTATATTTTGTTTTCGGATGCTTTTTCTGTAACTGTTTGGCTTTAGCGTGCATCATTGATAATCTTTGCCCGCTACTTTGTTTGCCCACTCTAGTTTTTCCTCTGCCGCGTACTGGCGTTTTTATTACACGTGTACTTCCTCTGCCTAATGATTTCCTTCTAGTTGTGGTAATTCTTTTGGGTGTACTTCTTCTTTTAGGAGCAGCGATATTTTTCATTCCACTTCTACGATTTCTTGCTCTTGTTTTAGCTGCTTTGATTCCTCGTAATTGGTTCTTCTTTTTTTTCTCGTTTTTTTTCCAGACCAAAACCCCTAAAATTGCCAAGACACTCAAAACACTTCCCACAATAAATTTCTTTTTGTGCTGTGCAACAAATGCTTTTATTCGATTGAAAAATCCTTGTGTTTTGTTTGCAGGGCTAATCGGATTATCGGATACGCTAGCATTTCTTGCTGCATCAAAACCATCGGGATCGCTACTAAAACTAGAAGCCTCAAAACTGCCACTATTATCTGCAAAATTAGTTCCTGTTGAAATACTTGGAACACTTGCATTTCTTGCAGTTTTTCTTGCTTTAATTTTAGCGCCTACTTTTTTAAATAGTTTAACAGGATTAACCGATGAAAGAATTTTCTTAGCAAATACAATAAATCCACTTGCTGCTGTTGTCCCTGCTGCTGCCGTTCCTGTTGCTACTACACCCAATCCATTTAATCTAACACCTGTTTTCTTTCTTGCTCTTCCCGTAGCGATAGCTTTTTTAAAGTTCTTTGGTTTACCTCCTATCTTGGTGAAAAATCCTTCAGCTCTGCCCTTTGCTTTAACTAGTTTTCTCCATTCGTTTAAATCTAAGTTTTGTGCCATAGCTTCTTGCTCGGTTAAAAAGCCATAGATCAAACGTCCCGCTAGGTTAAATAAGTTTAGTTTGAGCGTTAATAGAATAGCGTTTCTAATGATAATAGTAGCAGGGTTAAAACGAACTACTGCTTTTACTACTTTCTTCACGCCACTCCCTACCTTTTTAATCACTTTTTTAAAGCCTCTTTTGATTTTACTAAAGAACCCTTGCAGACTTTCGTCATCTTCATCGAATAGCAAATCTTCTAGGTTAACATCTTGGTTCTTGGCTAAAAAAATCGGTGCATCTTCTATTCCGCTTAATTCTGGATTTTGAGCTTGCATTTCTAGCTCTATTAAACTCATCATAATTGCTTTGTAGAAATTTTTATAAGCAGAATTTTGATCCATTGCTTCCTGTATCGTTTCTTCTCTGTCATCGTCTTGCCAAGCTGCAATTACTTCATTCATTAACTCTAATTCTCTATCTACATTAATTACCGTACTTAGGGTTGTTGGATTTTGCTTTTCTGCGAGTAGTGACTTTCTAGCCTTGGCTATTTCCGATAAAAGTCCATTCTCCAATAATTGTATGGCATCGTCCTTGGTTTCTACAACAATATCAGCTTCTTCTTCGGTAGCAACCTCTCCTAAGCCTGATAGGAATGTGCCTTCTAGGATCATGTCATCCATATCTTCCTCTACACCTGATAGGCTAAAGGGCTGATTGATTTCTTCTAGGATATCTTGTTTTATTTCTTGTTCTGTTAATTGCTCTTCTTCTAAGCCTGATAATTCGTGTAATTCCATAATGTGTTTTTTTGAACCAAACTGGTTCTGATTAATAATTTCCTTGCTGATTGATATTTTTTTTAAATCTATTATTGGTTCTTCTTCGTAGTTAAAATGTGGGATTTCGGGAACAGTATCTATTACCCAACCTTCGCCCATTTCATCAAAAGCAACAGGGTATATATGCCCAAATCTGCCTTTTTTCTCATAAGCTACTATTCGATATTCGTGGGGTATTCCCAAATTGATTAGAATGGCACTCGTTAAAATGGTAGCATCGTCACAATCGAAAATTTTATCATGCAAGGTTCTTGCAGGGGTTCGCAGTTCTTCTATTCCTACGGCATCTAATTTATATGTTAGATTCTCTCTAATAAACTCCCATATATTTTGAGCGGTTTCTGCTACTGTTACTCCTTCTAAATTCTTGGATAACTCCCTCACATGGAATGTGTCACGAATGGCAATACGCTTGATGTTAATTAGCGTATCATCCAAGTTTCCGTTTTCTTTCAAAGTGGTTCTAAAGCCTTTAAAACCTAATACTGGTTGGTTAATTCCCTGTAATATGTTGTTCGTTTCTAACACTTATTTTCTGAGTTTATTCTGACGCGTGGATAGGATGCTGTTCTCATTTTCGCCTGTTTTTCGATATAAATTTTTTATGTCTTCTTTCATTTCTTCAATATCACTTTCTATTCCTTTGGTAATTTGGGTTTGAATACCTACTATAAGCTGCTTTAATTCACTAGTGTATTCGGTGAGTTCTTTTAAAATTTGTTTAAATTCTTCGTGCACGGCTTTTATCCAATAGCCTACCATAGCAAGTAAAGCAGAGAATAAAACCGATAGTATGATGATGTAAGTTTTTTCCATTTTATACTTCTATTGTTTCGTTAATATCTATTGTTATTCCTTCGGCAACTACGAATCCCTTTAGCCGTATAGGAATACCGTAGTTACCAGAGGTTAAAAAATTTGCCCCTACGTTTGTTATTCCTCCCGATTTCCTAATTAGGTCTTTAAAATTGTTTGAGGCTATTAGAAAGGCAAGGGGCAATATGTTATTCTGATTGGGTAGTATTTTACTAACTTGTTCTAGTGGATTGATTTGCTCTGCGATCAATTCGCCTGATGGAGCGTATACATCTACTCCGATTTGTTCTATACTAAAGGTGCTTTTGGAAAAATTGCCTATACTTAAGTTTATGTTTACTGGTATGCTTGTAAATAAACTGGTCAGATTCAGCTTGGGAAGCTTGAAACTGTCTATTCCTATCTTTAATCTTTTAGCATTTCTAAACTTCACCAATTTTGGAATTCCAAAAAAAGCTGCTGCAAATAAAATGATTACTGCTATTATTTTTTTCATACCCCAAAGATGAGGGTGCGAGAGATGAGGCTTGGGAGTTAAAGAGGGTAAGTCGGGTTAAATTGAGAAATTGAGAGTAATTTATAAAAACGGTTAGTCTAAAAAGCGTTGCATCTAGAAGGGTGCTATGATTTTACATGTCGTCTTATAGGTATTTAAATATTTTCGTTTAATTCACGCAGCATATCAACCGTGTTGACATATTTTACTCCAAATTGATTGCAGACTTCGGGAATTTTAATTCTTCGTTTTCCAAGAGGTTCGCTTTTTTCATATGTGACAATAGTACACGCATTAACTATGGCATAAGCCGCCAGCCACGAGTCTGCTAAATCTGCACCCAAAAACTCTTCAATTGCACTTGGTTTATAATGATGGCTCATTGAATTAGCCCAGTTGACGATTTCAATATATTTAGCAATGACTTCTTCAGAACTATTAAAAAAAGTCTCTGGTAAATTAGCTACACACCAAGTTTTTAATTCATCTTCATGTGTAGAATTATCATAGATCTCATTTTTCACTTTGTCAATGCTAATAATCTTATTTTGGTTAGCAAGTTCTGAGATTTTAGTCCAAAAACTAGTTACAACATCAAGAGGGTAGTATGCTCTATGAGCCTGAATGAAAAAATTACTATCAACTAAGTAAAGGCTCACCCTTGAAATAAATATTCGTTAATGAATTTGTCATAGGTGTTTCCCTTCAGAGTGGTCAATCGATATGCATCTCTATATAGAAGCGTATTCTCTTTAACAGCATTATTGACATAACTAGCAAATCTTAGACTAATTCTTTTCTTCGCTGTAGCATAGAAGTTGCCTCCACTAGTTTTTGAATTGTCCTTCTTTAATCTTAGTGCTTCAATGTAGTCATTGTAGAAAGTAAAGAATCTTTTTCTATTAATCAGCCCTAGGTCTAAAGCTCTTCTTGCAATGACTATTTGGCTTACTTTAAATATTTTGCTTAAATATTTAAAGTCATTATTTATTTCCCATTTTTCGATAAAATATCTAGATGGAACTAAAAACTCTGCGGCAACTTTATCACATAGTTTTTCAATTGGGTCATCAGCTGGCAGCATTTGTTTATTGTCGAAGCCTGCCGTTTCACCAATCCAAATATGAGCTAATTCATGTATTATGGTAAACATTTGTGCAGCCTTAGCATCTGCAGAATTTATAAATAAGAACGGAGCTTTTTTGTTTACAAGAACAAACCCTCTACACTCAGTTGGTCTAATTACTCTTTTCGTATTGTTTCCAACAACACCATTGAAGTTTACAATTATTCCAATTTCTTCTATTTGAATTGTTAGATATGCCAGAGTTTCTTCCCAAGTATTGAATTTGCTTGCCCAATCATTCTGTAGCCGCAGCTCTCTTTTTATGTCCTGAATAATAATTTCATGTGGAGTGTCTACATTGAATTTCCCTACATAACTCAAATCATCATAATCAGAATTTTGAAGATACTCAGTTAACCAAGATTGTCTTTCCTGCAAAATTTGTATTGTATGATATACATTTAAGGAGATTTTTTCAGCTCTTGGATTGACCTGACCAGTTCTAAAAAAGGGTATCGGAATTTCCTCTTGAGGAGGTGACTGCAAAAACATATAACCAAACGGAACGTTAACCTTTTGAGTAAACTTCTCCAATTGTTTTATGGTTGGACTAGTTTCTTCATTTATCCATTGTTCAACCTTAGTGTTGGCAGACTTAAACTCATCTAAATCATTGCCAGCCCTTATGATTGCCCACTCAATTAGTTCGATATTAATATTTTCTAATCTTGTTGCCACAAATCAAAGATATTAATTATTTTAATCTAATAGTTAAAATTCCTTATGTCCGTTAGTATATATGATTTACAAAAGTTAAAGATTAGAGCTTACACTAAAATGGTTTTTAATCTTGTCGATTGCTGTTTAATTTATTCATCTTAAAAGCCAAATTTAAAAATTGGCAATCTTTACAAATAGGCAGAAACCTCTCAATTTAGGACTTACTTGCTATTTTTTATAAAAGTTGTTATCCAACGTTTTTTATTCACTCAATAATTTTGTTTCGTAAAGAATTAATGATTGTTCAATTCCGTCATCAACTATTTTTCCACGGATTTTTATTTTATTCAATTCCGTAATTTTCTGTTCGTCCGATTTTTCCGTAAAAAAGATAACTATCTCTCGATTTTGACCTTTATAATCAACTTTAGACTTTAAATATTTATGTCCGCCACCAACTCCAGACGATTGAGTTTTGAATTCAGTCAATTCGATTTCGAAATCTTCTGTTTTTTCAAATAAACTCCAATAGTTTTCAAAACTATCTTGACTTATTTCTTTTGTATCGAAATGGTCTTTAAAATCAGTCAACAATAAATTATTGTCAGTCCAATAACCATAATTGTTTTTGAATGGCATTTTTACAATTATTCGTCCATCTTTATCCATTCCGATTTCACGTTCTGGAATTCCAGTTTCGTTTTCCAATTCAACAATCCACGTTTTTACAAAGTCGATTTTATTTTCAAAATCGGGGTTTGCTTTAGGGATAATTGAACCTAAAATTCCGATAATTGCTTTTTTAATATTCCACTATATAACTCCATCGGGTTTAGAGTTATGTTCGTTGTTCGGAGCTTTAAATTGTATGTAAGTCGTTTTTTTCAAATTTTGGCTAACAACCGAATAAAGTTTATATACACTTTGTTCGAATTATATTCGATAGATAAATATAACCAATAATAGTATTTATTTAGTCTCTTACTCACTTGATTTAGTAATAAATCAATTTGATTTCAAATATATCTTGTTTGTTCCAGTCAATATTTTAGTCGAAAAAAGTCAAAAGATTGATTTTTTTGGTTTGGAACTAACTACACAGCTACAACAACTACAGCTACAACACTTTACTACTTATACTTTATATATAATATATTAATAATCAATAGTATATATAATTTGTAGTAGTGTCGTAACTGTAGTAGCTATAAAAATCAATTTTCAAAAAAAAAGCAATACAAAATAAAAACCCTTCATAATGAAGGGCTTAGAATAATTTAAAAACATTTGTTAAATGTAGTTTTTAAAGATTAGTGTAGCTGTATGGCAACCACACTACTACAAAAATTGATTTTTAATTTCTCTTTGTAAATTTAGTTCGTCTGAATCTGTTCGCTCCGTTACAGAGCATACATACCTTGGTTGTCCATTAATACGCTTGGAAACTTTATTTGAAAAACCCAACTTCTCCATCGCTGCCGAGAGTTTTCTAATTGACAGCTTCATGCCCGACCAAGCGTTGATTTTAGTTAAGATTTCGGAAGGCATCAAAAATTTAGCATTAGGATTCGTCGGCTCGCATGGCTCAAATAATTTCATTAACCATTCTTCCTCTGGAGGCACTTGTCTATAGATGTCATTGATAGTATTTAGGTCTTTCATTTCTTCGGATGAAAACCAATAAGGATATTTCTCTTCTGCTAAAGCAAGTGCCTGTGACCAAACTTTATTCATATCTATATTATGCTTGAAATTAATCGTTTCGGTACTGAATACTAAATACCTTCTATTCTCGGTGTCTGTTAAAAACTTAGGACTGTTAACTGAACCCATAAAAGAACATATTCTAGGGCGCGTTTTGGTCAGCTTGTGCCATGTCTTCCGATTAGTTACAAACGGCGCTGTAATAATCGCTTTCATCGAATTAAAGTCTTTTCCAAAGATAGTTTCCAGTTGATCATCTACATTCACAAACCATTTTTCTGCTAAAAAATTAGCCGTATTCTGATCAGTTAAGGAGGGGTTAATATGTGAACAAACCAAGAATTGTTGCATTTCTTTTGGGCATAATTTGTTTAACCAAGTGGTTTTACCTGCTCCTTGTCCACCAACTAAGATTAAACAGGTATGATTTATTCCTTTTCCTGTTGCGGTTGCTACATTAGCAACTAACCATTTTCGTAAATAGGTTTCCCACAATTCTCTTAGTTTGATAGTACCCACCTCAATATCTTTTATTGTAACAGTATCTGCTAATTGTTTAATGTAATCCGTTTCTCCATCATAAATAGGCAGATCGTGGAAATATGCTTTTAGGGGATTATAAGATTGGGTTAGTTTGGAATTGAGTATTTTCATTAAAAGAGTATCGGCACATTTATATCCGTCCATTTGCATATCTATCCATATACTATTTAAAAAAGCTTCATCGAGTATTGTAAATTTATCCTGATCTATTTTTCTAACTTCTATTTCTAAAGTCAATACATTGCGTCTAAACTCATACTGTAAATCCAAATAATCTTTGTATTCTTTGATGTAGTGCTTTTTTGTTTGCCCGTTTTCATCTGCTGGTTTTTGAATTTCTTTATGCTGTAATGTCATTTCTTTTTTCTTGAAGTTGGTTGATTTCGTTTCTAATTTTAGCTATTTCGTCATCGTAACTTTTGCACAAAATTTTATCTAGGAGCTCTTTTTCTTCTGTTGGTAGCTTATCAAATTTTTCTTTCAGCAAACACGGCAAAAGGATTGCATCGGATCGGTAATTAATAATTGCCTCATTGACTAGGAAATTATTTCCTTTAATCATCCACTTCGGAAAGTCTGTTATTCCATGAATTATGCAAGCTGCTTCTAAAGATTCTTGCACCTTTTTTAACCGTTCTATTTCCGTCACCTTTCCTCTTGCTAATTTGGTAATTTCCCATTCCAATTCATTAATGATATTCTCGGTTTGGTGCTGATAATTAATCAGCGACTTAATTATGTGGTTTTGTAAAGCAATGAACTTATCGCTAACAGCACCTTGGTTAACCAAGTAGGTTACATTATTCTGCAACTGTACAACAGCCTTCTCAAAGGAATCATTTGTTTTATCGTATTCATTTTCTAACATTAATGAGTTTCTGGCTCTCCTATCAAGTCAAAAATGGTTTTAATTTGTTTTGGGGTATAGGTTTTCCCTCTGTATTCTCCTATTTTTTCCTGAAAAGGCCTTAACCACGAATTGAGCGTGTTAACACTAATATTATAGGCGTGGGATAATTCTTTCTTGGAACGCGCTTGGTATCTTGTTGTTGTCATAGTTATTGGATTGTATTTCTTTCTAAAAAAGCCATAATGCTTTTTCGCGAGTATTTTATTATTCTACCGTGCTGACTAAAAATAATGTCCCCATTATCCCTTAGTTGTTGCATTTTCGATTTACTTTTAAATCCGAGCAAATCTTTGGCTTCGCTAGTAGAAAGCCATTCTTTGACTTCTTTTCCTTGTTTTGCTGCATCTTTAACAGCTTGTTTCATTTCTTCTACCATCTCATAGTAGGCTTGTTTCTCGAAAACGATAATTTCCATAGGGAGTAAATTTGTTATTGTGCTTAAATGTTATTTTTTGACTTTTAAAACCCTTAAAAGGAAATTAAAATGTAAAAATAGACTTAAAAGAATGTTTTATCAATAATTAAAACACTTAAAAAGAGGTAAATGATATTAAAAAATCCTAAAAGATTTTAAAAGACCTAAAAAGGATTATATTTGTCAATATATACGATATATATAGTATATACTGTATTTACAATATATAATCAAATTAATTAAATTAGAAATGAGCCCTATTCACGAAGTCATCAAAGAAATTAGAAAACTTAAAAATATAGATCGGGGAGAAATTGCCAATAAACTTGGCATTAACGTAATGTCTTATGGGAAAATTGAAAGAGGGGAAGTATCTATTAGTTTAAGCAAATTATATGTAATCGCTAAACTGTTTAATATGGAAGCGGAAGACATTCTAACGTACGGAAAAGAAAAGCAGATAGAAACTAATTTTAATGTTACTTATTTTCCTGTTAAAGTTAAAGCTGGAAGTCTAACAGAATTATTTGATTATTCTAATCAGAATGACGCTATTCAGTTTAACCTGCCTTTTTTTAGAGAACGTAATTTAATTATGGTAGATACTGAAGGAGATAGTATGCAACCCACGGTAAGTGATGGAGATTATACAATTGTAAAAAGAATAGAAGATAAAACTAATATTAAATATGGCAAACCCTATTTAATTGACAGTTCAGAAGGGAGAGTACTAAAACGAATTTACCAAGACAAAGACACTAATAGATTTTTACTAAAGTCTGATAATGAAATTTATGAGCCTTACACCATATATAAAGAAAACGTTTTATCGCTTTGGGAAACGAAAGGCTTCTTATCTAAAAATCTTTCTCCCAGAAATTTTCACCAAAAACGACTAAATCACCTAGAAAATAATCTTACTGAATTGTCTCAGTTTTTTAAAAGTGTTGGGACTGAATAATGTGTAGACCGTGCAAATATCGTGCAAATGAAAAAGAGATGTAAAACCAATAGCTTCTACATCTCTTTATTTTCAATTGTGGGCCCACAAGGACTCGAACCTTGGACCCCCTGATTATGAGTCAGGTGCTCTAACCAGCTGAGCTATAGGCCCTTTCTAATTTAACTTAGAAATAGAGTGCAATTTTACGTATAAGTTGGGAGTTAAACAATTATAAACTTTACTATTTTACTAATTTTGTGTTTATATGGAATTAAAAGGAATAAAGAATATCATTTTTGATTTAGGAGGTGTACTACTTAATCTTGATTTTAATAGAACAAGACAGGCGTTTAAAGAGTTAGGAGTTGATGATTTTGATCTCTATTATAGCAAAGCAAAGCAAACGGGCTTGTTTGATTTATTTGAAACCGGAAAGATTGATGAAACAACATTCTGTGAGCAGTTAAGAAAACTTACGCACATTACTGTCAAAGATCCTTTAATAGTGGACGCCTGGAATAGTATGCTTTTAGATTTTCCTATAGCACGTAAGAAACTACTATTGGCGGTCAAAAAGGAGTTTAACACAGTTTTATTAAGTAATACTAATGAGACTCATGTTAGAGCCTTTAATCGAATTATTACTAGTGATATTGAAGAGGAGACACTTGACCCGTTGTTTCATCAAGTGTATTTCTCGAATGAGATAGGGTTAAGAAAGCCTAATAAGGCAACATTTCAATGGGTGCTTCATCAAAACGGATATAGGGCAGAAGAGACGTTGTTCTTAGATGATTCTATTCAGCATATTAAAGGAGCTCAAACATGCAATATTCGTTCTTTTCATGTTCTAAATGAACCAGTAGAAAAATTATTCTCTAATTTCTTGACATAATTCAACCAATACTCCACTGATTGATTTTGGATGCAAAAAACAAACTAACTTATTGTCCGCGCCTTTTTTAGGTTCGTCATTTAAAAGAATAAAACCTTCTGTTTTCATTCTTTTCATTTCACTTTTAATATCATCAACAGCATAAGCAATGTGATGAATCCCTTCGCCTTTTTTCTCAATGAATTTAGCAATAGCACTTTTGGGGTCTGTGGCTTCAAGTAATTCTATTTTACTTTCTCCTACTTTAAAAAAAGAGGTGGTCACATTTTCACTTTTCACGTTCTCTGCTTTGTAGGGAGGGGTGCCGAATAATTTACTATAAACTATGTTAGCCGCTTTTAGATCTTTAACGGCTATTCCTATATGTTCGATCTTATTCATTGGTGGGTATAAAAAATCCCGCAATGAGCGGGATTATTATATAATGATGAGAAGCTTACTTCTTTATGAAAGTCTCTCCAGTTTTATTGTCATAGTTTAGGTAATAAATACCTTTCTTTAAATTAGAAACGTCTACTTTTTTACCGAAACCTTTTTTTACAATGTTACCATACGTATCAAAGACCTCAAATAAACTTTCATCCGTGAAGATGACCTCATCCTTAGCTTTTTTTGGATTAAAACTAACAGCCTCTATTGTAGACAGGAACCTTGAAGCTTGAGAATATCTTGGTCTTCCTGAGTAATCAATTTGTTTTACTCTAAACTTATTTTCACCAGAGTGTGCCGATATTTTAAATTGGTAACTACTTTCATTTACAGTTCCATTTCCATCAACCTCACCAACTTTAATCCATTTATTCCATCTAAATTGTTCAACGATAAAGGTTAGTTTACCTGTTTCACTTTTTGTTGTCCAGTCAAGTTTTCCATCTTTCGAAATTTTTATTGAAACAATTTCGAAAGTACTCTTTGGCTTTAAAACTTCAGGGTTTAAAACTTTAGGTTTACAATCATCTTTATGTTTAATCTTAACAATTACCGGTTCGCCTACTTTTAATTGAAAGTTAGCGAAGTCTATTTCAAAAGCACTCGAATTGACTTCATCAGTAGTTACCTCCCCATTAATTGTTACTTCAAAAGTACAGAATCCAACGCCACTTCCTGCAAATGGGTTTTGTACATAAAGGTTTTTTCCTTGATAATGTCCTTCAAGAACAATAACTCCGGTAGCAGCATTCAGTTGTAACGCAAACACTGAAATTAAAAGTACTAAGAATATCTTTTTCATAGTTGTTGATATTATCATTTCATACGTAGATTAGTTGCAATATTAGAACCTTATATGTTATATTCAAAATTTTTTTTTAACTTTTATGATAAATATACTTGTTTTTTCGACAAGGTTAAATATTTTGGGGTTAGAATTATATTTATTATTTCAACTCTTCCGTGCAACGATTCTAAACGACTTAACAATTACTATACCAAAAAAAGCATTAATTTTGCACTAATGAATATCCTGTTCTATTCTGGGATGATGCTAAATAGTTTTTTAGAAGATGTCAATTCTGATTTTGACAGCCTTTTAATTGAATTTTAAGAAAATAAATTAAAAAAATGAAAAGAGTATTAATTGCAGCTTTATTGAAAGATCCAGAAATAGGATCGGAAACAATAGTAAGAGGGTGGGTTAGAACATTTAGAAGTAATCGGTTTATTGCAATAAATGATGGTTCTACTATTAACAACGTTCAGGCAGTAATAGATTTTGAAAATGAAAATGAACAACAGCTTAAAAGAATAAATACAGGTGCATCCATCGAAGTGGTGGGCCAATTAGTGGAATCGCAAGGTAGCGGTCAGACTGTTGAGTTGATGGTGAAATCTTTTAAGATAATTGGAGATGCAAATCCAGAGGAGTATCCCTTGCAACCGAAAAAACATTCGTTAGAATTTTTAAGGGAAAAGGCTCACTTGAGGTTTAGAACAAATACTTTTGGAGCGGTAAATAGAATTCGTCATAATATGATCTTTGCTGTGCATAAATTTTTTAATGACAAAGGGTTTTATAATATTCATACACCTATCATTACTGGGTCTGATGCCGAAGGTGCAGGTGAAATGTTTCGCGTAACAACTCTCGACTTGGACAATACACCAAAAAATAAAGATGGTTCTGTTGATTTTAAGGAGGACTTTTTTGGGAAAGAAACGAATTTAACTGTTTCGGGTCAATTGGAAGCCGAATTGGCAGCATTAGCATTGGGTCAGGTTTATACCTTTGGGCCAACTTTTAGAGCGGAAAATTCGAATACTACGAGACATTTGTCTGAATTTTGGATGATTGAACCAGAGGTGGCATTCAATGATCTAGATGATAACATGGATTTAGCAGAAGATATGTTAAAGTATTGTGTTCAATATGCTTTAGATAATTGTAAAGATGATTTGGATTTCCTAAGTCAGCGGGTAAAGGATGAAGAAAAAGGTAAACCTCAGGCTGAACAGTCAATGGAATTGATTGAGAAATTAAAGTTTGTTGCTGACAATGATTTTGTTCGCTTAACCTATACTGAAGCAATTGATATTTTAAGAAATTCTAAACCAAATAAAAAAGGTAAATTTCAATATCCAATTAAGGGTTGGGGCGCTGACTTGCAATCTGAACATGAACGTTATTTAGTAGAAAAAAAGTTTGAGAAGCCGGTTATTTTAACAAATTATCCAGCAAATATTAAGGCGTTTTATATGCGTCAAGATGACGAGTTACCTGAATCAAAGCCAGGAATGGAAGTTGGACCTACAGTTAGTGCTATGGATATTCTTTTTCCTGGAATTGGTGAAATAGTTGGAGGATCTCAACGAGAAGAACGGTTAGATATTTTAAAACAAAAAATTGCGGCTTTTGACATTCCAGAAGAACATGTTTGGTGGTACATGGAAACGCGTAAATTTGGAACCGTCCCACACGCTGGTTTTGGTTTAGGTTTTGAACGGCTAATGCTTTTTGTTACTGGGATGACAAATATTAGAGATGTAATACCTTTTCCAAGGGCCCCAAAAACAGCTGAGTTTTAGCACCAAATAATATTGTGTTATAGATTCTTTTAAGATGATATTTCCCAATAATATTTGGAAATCAAGTATAGTGTTTATAATTTTGTATTTATGTTCTTATAAATAGTTTGCACCAATTTAGGTGCTTTATCAAGAAAGGTGGAGGGAATAGGCCCTATGATATCTTGGCAACCAACTTAAATTTATAACATTGTTGTAATTGGAAAACCGGTGCTAATTCCTATTCCGAAATAACGGAAAAAGATAAGTAGAAAAATATTTGACCCCTTCTACTTAATAATAGAAGGGTTTTTAGTTTTAGGCTATGAGTATTTTAAAGGAAATAGAAAAAAGGATTTTAGTGTTGGATGGTGCAATGGGCACCATGATTCAACGTCATGATTTGGCAGAGGAAGATTTTAGAGGGAATGTTTTTACAGATAGCCAAATTCCGTTGCAAGGCAATAATGATTTATTATCTATTACTCGTCCAGATATAATAAAATCTATTCATGCAGAATACTATGAAGCTGGAGCTGACATCGTTGAAACGAATACATTTAGTGGTACTACTATTGCTCAGGCAGACTATCAATTAGAAAGTGCGGTTTATGATATTAATTATCAATCGGCAAAAATTGCGAAAGAAGTAGCTGCAGAATTTACTGCGAAAGAACCACATAAACCTCGTTTTGTTGCTGGTGCTATGGGACCAACAAATAGAACCGCATCTATGTCGCCTGATGTGAATGATCCTGGATTCAGAGCCATTACATTTGACCAATTAGTAGAGGCATATAAAGATCAAGTAAAAGGCTTGGTAGAAGGTGGAGTAGATTTATTATTGGTTGAAACAATTTTTGATACCTTAAATGCTAAAGCAGCATTGTTTGCAATAGATACTTATTTTGAGGAAAGTGGAACCAACCTGCCTATAATGGTTTCGGGAACAATTACGGATGCAAGTGGAAGAACTTTATCTGGTCAAACCGTTGAAGCTTTTTTGATTTCAATATCACATATGCCTTTGTTGAGTGTAGGATTTAATTGTGCGCTGGGAGCAAAACAGTTAAGACCTCATATACAAACGATTGCAGAAAGGACTGAATTTTATGTGAGCGCATACCCCAATGCTGGTTTACCTAATGAGTTTGGCGAGTATGATGAAGAAGCTCCAGAAACAGCTAATCAAATCGAAGATTTTATAAAAGAGGGATTGATTAATATTATTGGAGGTTGCTGTGGAACTACTCCAGATCATATTCAAGCAATGGCTGAGGTTGCAAAGAAATATTCACCAAGAAAAAAACAACAGAAATCGTCATTGCCAAATTATAGTGGATTAGAGCCTTTATTGGTTAGACCAGAAAGTAATTTTATTAATGTTGGAGAAAGAACTAATGTTACAGGTTCAATTAAGTTTAAAAGACTCATTAAAGAAGAAAGTTACGAAGAAGCTATCTCTATTGCTTTAGACCAAGTTGAAGGTGGAGCACAGGTAATTGATGTGAATATGGATGAAGGAATGATTGAGTCAGCAGAAGTGATGACTCGTTTCTTAAATATGATTGCATCAGAACCAGATATTGCCAAATTGCCAATAATGATTGATTCATCTAAATGGTCAGTTATTGAGGCAGGGTTGAAATGTACACAAGGAAAATCGATCGTTAATTCTATCTCTTTAAAAGAAGGAGAGGAAGTCTTTTTAGAAAGAGCAAAATTGATTAAGAGATATGGAGCCGCTGCAATTGTAATGGCTTTTGATGAAAAAGGACAAGCAGATTCTTACGAAAAGAGAATTGCAATATGTGAAAGGGCATACAAGCTCTTAACGTCTAAATTAGATTTTCCGCCACACGATATTATATTTGACCCAAACATTTTAACTGTTGCTACTGGATTAGAAGAACATAATAATTATGCAGTAGATTTTATAAAAGCTACCAAATGGATTAAGGAAAATTTACCGGGAGCTTTAGTTAGTGGAGGAGTAAGTAATATTTCATTTTCATTTAGAGGAAACAATGTAGTTCGTGAGGCAATGCATTCGGCATTCTTATACCATGCCATAAAAGCAGGAATGGATATGGGAATTGTAAATCCTGGGATGTTAGAAGTTTATGCTGATATTCCAAAAGATTTATTGGAACTTGTAGAGGATGTTTTACTAAACAGAAGAGACGATGCTACTGAACGGTTAGTTGATTTTGCAGAAACTGTTGGTGCTAAAAAAGCAGTTGAAAAGGAAACACAAGAATGGAGAAATGAATCGGTAGAAAAAAGATTATCTCATGCATTAGTTAGAGGGATTGTTGAATTCATTGATGAAGATGTTGAAGAGTGCAGACAGAAATTTGAGAAGCCAATTGAAGTGATTGAGGGACCTTTAATGGATGGGATGAATGTGGTAGGAGATTTATTCGGAGAAGGGAAAATGTTTTTGCCTCAAGTGGTAAAAAGTGCGCGAGTAATGAAAAAAGCAGTAGCCTATCTGTTGCCGTTTATTGAAGCGGAAAAAGGAGAGGGGCAACAATTTTCTGGAAAAGTGCTAATGGCAACTGTAAAAGGAGATGTTCATGATATTGGAAAGAATATCGTTGGGGTAGTTTT
>JAVCKV010572414.1:0-32538 GCA_032274145.1 Herpochondria borealis | reverse complement strand
CACTATCGACATTTTCCCCACCGAGTCTCCCACAAGCCCCACAGGTGCGCCATCGGGAGAACCGTCTGCTCCGACAGTGAGCCCTGCCCCCACTTTTGATGGCGTGGTGGTTACAGTTGCAGTCTTGACAGACTTGTTTGGTTTTGAGACCGGTTGGAACATTACCACCTTGGATAACGAGTTGCTCTTCAGTGCATCGCCAGGTGATTATGATGGTGCGAGAACGCTCTATACAGAAACGATCCTTCTACAGCAAGAATTGGAGTTTCGGCTAACTGTGATTGATAGCTTCGGTGACGGACTTTCTTCTGGATATGTGCACGTTTACTACGGCGATACCACCTCGGCGGATGCTGCACTTGCCATCATTGATGGTCGAGAGCAGGGCGCATTCTCTTCTACATCTGTTATTTTCAAAGTGTCCCCCGATGCCACGTTTCCTGTACCAAATATGGCACCCTCGTCTCCGGCAGCGACTCCTGTTCCTTCTGAACGACCCTCAGCTCCGACGATTTCGCCGCTTCCATCTGAGTCGGGCGTAGATGTTCTCGTGTATGTTGACTTTGACAGCTTCGAGTATGAGACTGGATTCAGGATTGAGACCTCACTCGGCGAGGTGGTATACGAAGATCTCCCTGGAACGTATAACAACGATGAAAACGACGTGTCGGTACTGCTCCGACTTCAGGAAGGAGAAGATTACGTGTTTGTACTTTTGGACAATGTGGGCGATGGTTTATTTCGAGATGCGTTTGTATACCTTGGAATGGAACGGAGAGAGGACCTGATCCTGGCACAATATCTGTACACTGAAGGTGATAGCTTCGACTTCGAGTGGAGACAGACCTTTAACACGGACGATGTCGGATCCCAAAGTGCCTTCCCGATTTGCAATGTCTGTGGCGTTGGTTCTCAAATATCTACACCTGAAGTTGTAGAGCCTTTGTGGGGTCTCTCTTGCGGTGAATTAGAGGAGTTCGGACAGTCTGGGGACATCCCGGAAGATACATGTGTTCTTGTCGAACTTCTGGTCGATGGCTACTGCGGTTGCGAGGCTACACCAACGCTCGCTCCAACACTATTATTTGAGGTGTGCAACATTTGTGGAGATGGCTTCATCCCGACTCGACTGGAAGCCGAGCTTCCCATCACTTTAGAGGACGGAACTGTATTGACATGTGGTTTTGCCCAAGACGATGGGCTAGCTGGGGTTATCCCAGAGGACGTTTGTGATCAACTCTCAATATTTTTCTTTGCACCATGTGGATGCGTAGGGACGTCAGCTCCGACGCAACCCTCACCTGTAGCACCTTCAACATCACCAGTTGGCGGCCCATAGCGGGATCGAGCAGCTGAAAGCTGTCTTCTAGCATGTACTTCAGAGGGAAAGAGAGAGTTATTCTGAACAACTAATGAAAAGCAAGCTAGCTCACCACCACACTCCTACTCTAGCTAGAATAAGCAGACCAGACCGCAACAGTAAAAAATAGTGAGATATTCGAGCTCAACTGCAATATGTCAGACCGGTGATAAGTAATATCTCTCTAGCTCTAGAGAGGGTGTATGTAAAACTGCACCAATTTATAAGTGCTTATCTCAACTATCCCGACGTTTCTTCTTCTCCCGCTGCCACAGCCTCGTAGTCGCAGTTGCTTTCCGCAAAGCCGACGAGGTTCTTGTCGACATCAAAGAGAATTTCATGCCCCATCATGAAGTTGGCACCCAAGACACCGCCGTGGCTCTCAGTAAAGTAGAACCGAGGCGTGTATTTTTGTGTCTTGGCAGAGTACTCCATGTAATGTGTAGGAGGCATTGCAACTATGACATCATTTGGATTGTCCGTGTCAATAGGTCCTGCCAACCCTTGCGCCATAGGATCCAAATTGGACCCCTCCTTACCAGTCAATTGAATCATAATAGTCGGCATAGCCAGAACTTCCTCATCTGTCAAGTGAACTGAGTTATCACTAATCCAGTCTTCTTTCATAATCTCCTTGTAGGCTGCCTTGAAGGGTGCCTCGAGAGCTCTTGACAGATAAGTATCTGTCGTCCCGCTATCAACAATCACTTCTCCGTTGTTCATACTGGCATCGGCTAACTCAATTTTCTTCACAGTAGCGTCGTCCGCCGTGGATTGGACCGACTCCCCTCCTCCAGTGCGCAAGTACATGTGCTTGATGTGAACTGTGAACCATCCGTTTTTATTGGGCTGATTCGCATAAACCATGGTTGTGGTATGCAACCGTGTGTCAGTACCACCCAATGTCATAATGCCTGCTCCTGTCCCTTCCTTAGATGCGACTGGTTGACGACTGAAACAGAGTGAGAAGGCTTGATTCTTAATGGCTTTCTCCGTGTGTGCTTGCTTCCAGAACGACGATGTGGCAATCTCCATCCCCATGATACCATCTGCCAACTGCGTCTTGAAGAGACCAGTGAGATGCGTTTGGCATCCAAATTTGAACCGAAAGGCACCACTTTCATCTTCCAGGAGGGCTTCCTCGTGAGGGCCTCCAGCGTAGACCAAATCTGTCCCCTCGTAAGCTCTCCAGCTAGATCCTTCTTGGTAACTGACAGACAGTTCACACATGGGGGACGAAGTACAGTGACCAAGGGTACAGGAGTCGCAGTCCACATCAATGTATGTGTTCGAGTTTTCTTCCTGAAAGTTGCCGTCAATGTGATAGCCGTCACCACATTTGGAGCAGTCCATGCAGGGAAAGGCTGTGACGGATGACCCCGTATCAACAATCACAGTCTGACGCTGGGGAGGCGTACCCACCCACAGGTCCACGTAATGAGTTCCATACCCCTGATACAAGGCGTTGGGCTTGACATCAAAGGGCATGTTTGCCGGTGCCTCTGGCTCTGTCCAGTTCTGAGCTGGTCGATCCAGACGTCGTTGACGCTGACGGCGAAGTTGAACATGATGAGGGATCAACGGGTAAGTAAGCAAGGATCTCTCCTCTTGCGAAGCATCTGATGCTGCAGTCAAAGTGGCAATCCAGGACCATGAAAAGGCCGATATTATGCTGATTTTCATTGTTCAAATCCGCTTCTCTTCACTCTCTCGATCTTCTTGTTGTCTCCTGGAATAACTCAGTTATTAGAAACTTCTAAATCGCAAACGAAGTCCTTGTAATGAAGCTTAGAATAGTGCTCTGTGATCGTAACAATATACCTTTTGGAGGGCTTTTGACCCCTTGATGACCTCCTTTTTGGTTAGAGTGACCCAAAATGTCCCTTTGTGACATTTCCTACGTACTGTACTGGTACGAGGTACTTCGTACATGTACAGTCGCAGGCATTTATTCATTTTACTGTACAGTACTGTCGTTAGGATCAGTGATTTTGGTACACAGTTCGTGTACCACATATAGCGGCGTGGTTATTGAGAAAGTGGGACTGCATTCAAATCTCTGCTCCATCCCTCACAATTCTCAAGAAAAAACAATCCAAACATGACTTCCTCTTTCGTTGAATCTACCATGTGGGTCCCCGTCGGTGACTCAACCATTGCCAATGTGGCATCTTGTCTATGCGGCCTTATCTTTCTCCATGGCCTCGCCCAAGCCCTGATACCCAAGCTTACACTGTCACTCTACAAGGCTCCTACTGGCCTCATGAATGCTCACTTGTTTACTACAATGGGAGCGATTGCCATGTCGACTGCCGTGGTATCCCTTTTGCTGTTACAATCAATCGTCCCTTATTCACATGTGGTTGGTTATGCCAACATTCTATCTCGTCTCGCAATGGCTCTGTTGAACATTTGCACCAACAAGAGTTCAAGTGTCCCTTACCCCAAAACCAATGACACTACCCCATTGGTGGTTGGTATTATCTTGTGCTTTGGATGTTTTTTCGGAACTATGCAAGACAAGATTGCCACCTTGTCAGGCTTTGTGCTCTTGGCAAATGGGGTGGCAGCGGTCTGGAACCCGTTGTCGCAAACCAGGAGATATGGCAACGATTTCAGTGCCTTTCTTGAGAAGGAACCTATTTTACCGCATTCCTTGAGAACTCACGGTTTGTACTTGATGCATTTGAGTACCGTCATTCTTGGAACTGGGGTCTTTGGGCTCACTGTCGTGCAGGCCTACTGCTGCTCGTGCATCTGGCTCGTGGCCTGCCTTTCCAGTGTTTGATTCTGAGTTAAAGAGTCTCTTGAAGGCGAACTAGAGGGAGTCGCTTGCTGTTGTTCCTCGCGGGTTCTCGTTGGCCAGGGCGCTGTGCAGCCTTTCTTTGTACTACAGTAGCTAGTATTCAGACACGTAAATTATCTTTTTGTTTCTATACAAACTCTCTATGCTGCTATTAAAGACGTTGCATAGAGCAGGAACGGAATCTCAAATAAAGGGTTCGTACTCAAAAAGTTCACTATAAGGAGCTATCATAGCTGTCCGCTCGACTCTCCGGACCGGGTGAAACTCATTCGTGCTTGGGTAACCTCGTGCTTGGGTGACCCCAAGGTCTGCATCCGGGCTGCCGTATAATAGGGATTGGCATCCTTCGTACCATACGATCACATCTTGAGTCGCATCCAACACACCCAGGGGGCCAGTCCCTTGAATTCCTCTCGTTCGTCTTCCAATCTCTTGTCCTGTGGGACATTGGTGTGTCCGTGATTGTCGCGATACTTGCGGAGCAACTCAGCCTTGGCATTCTACGCAAGTTCCCTCTTGTTTCCACCGCCCTCCACTGATCGACGAAGCCTAGGTCTCTCAACATTCTCATCTTTGTCTCGTTCATTGATGGCATTCGACGTCTTGGAACATGCCGACCCTCCAATACATTAAGAAAGACAGTATATCCATACTTTTGCCGTTGTACCCACTTGCTTATAGGGTCTATGTCATATGCTTTTCGTGACCTTTTTGAGTGCAACCAAGAGAATATATTGTTGTTCCCAGTCGTCGACTCTCTGATTTGTCCTGATGGATAGGTGAGGGTCTGGTGGAGCTTTAGATGCTGCTGGGGATGCCAAAGTCTCAGCTATTCATCGACAATCGGGGCAGAGCTGAGAAACGGTACGTCAGTAAAGGTTTAGGAAACCTCTTGAGATTCGTCAGTCGCCATTGTTATTTTCTTTTACTACAACTGGCATTCATTCTTGTCCTATCTGAAAAGTGTGATGCTCCTTCTTTGAGAGACGAGGAAGAGAGCACCTTCGGCCGTACAATCTCTCAAGTTGTCGCTATGACGATGTCGGTGGTCTGTGGTCAACGACAATCATCAACCAGACTGTTACCAGTGTACGGTATATGGAATTGGCGATGCATAATAGCTAGCATGATTCAGTGTCACGGTTGACGTTCCACGCATACGTATACGGTGTATCCATACTCCTCCAATCCAATCACACATCATAAATATAGTACGTGTAGTGGCTTTGCCCCTTCGTAGCGCCCGCCGTTTCGTGTTGGGTCACGTTCCATCAACTATCTCAATAAAAGACGACATCGTGACTCTCCACGGTTGGAGAGTCAAATGCAATCCCGTCCAAGAAGCAACACACTCTTACGCTCACAAAAAAGCAAACCACTAAAAGCAACGATACCTTCATTGCCATACAATGTACTCTTCCAAATCAACCGACAGTACAGAGGGCTTCCTTCGTTATCTCGCTCTAAAGGAAGCCCAACGATGTGCGGCGGCCTATGAAGAATTTGAGAAGACTCGTTCGTCAACAACTTCTTCGCTATGTGACTGCAGCTACCAGTCGGCTATTGGAACCAATAACGCTGCGAAAGATACCGTCTTGACAAACACTATGAGCGCAGACTTGTTCAATCCCCCAACAAACTCTGAAGAATCTGAAGTGGTCCACGAGGGAGAGCCAACAAGACGAGCGCGGCTCGTTTCTATTCAGGAGCCACTTGATGACTTGAACTTCACTCTTCCACCAAAACGGAAACGGAGGTTGGGAGAGCGCAATGGAACTCAGACGAATCATAGACTTCAAACCTCCCCCCAGCAGTGTTCTCCTGGTGCTAGTGAGACCTCCACTGATTACAATTCCTCAATGGATCAACGTGGGAACGAGAAGCATCGATCCATTTCACTCGACGTCGACACCCACGTTATTGAAGAGATGGAATTCTTGCGAAGCAAACGACGGGTTCGCAATCTCTCTGACGATTGCTCTGCCATTTCTTGGGAAGAATCGATCTCTATGGAGCGAAATGATTGTGAAGTGCCGAAGCAGCGAGATGCGAAGGGTGCACGTAGTCCATTCGACAGGACCCGCAAGCTGTTCCGCAAGCTTTCATTTCGCAAGAAGCCCCCACCAGCTGACAAAGTGGCAAAGGCAGACAGAATCGATAACACTGAGTGCCTCGCAAGAGAGGTGACTCCACGCGATCACTTGTTTGTATTTTACAACGAGGAAGAATCTATGCATTATCACTGTGAACAATACGTCGACGAGGAGGAGGATTTGGATGCGGTGATGCTTGAGTGGCAAAGCCGCCCACTATCTGAAGGTCGTGTTCTCTTCGCAATATAGAATCTACCTTGGGATGAAAGCTAATAATTAGATCAAGTTTCAAGCACATCACATCATTTTCGATCCTTCACTCACACTAGCAGGCTTTGCATACAACTTTTCAGTAGTCATTGAAGCTTTTCTCAGTTGGACTTTCCTCCTTGCCAATCTTGCTTAGCAGCTTCCCTTATCAATCCCATATCTACAGGATCCGGTCACAAGACTGTAGCCTCCCGATGTGAATATTTCATTTGTGTCGCGCCCCGCGGTCGAAATCCACCAAGCAAACAATCTGGTGATTGCCGAACTCTATCCTCGGCCTTCTTAATCAAGGCTTGCACTTGTTCGTCATCAAATTTACCTATTTTCCGATGCTAGCAGATGGGTCCATGGGTCCCAAGAAAATCAAGTCGATCTTAGTCTCTGGAATGCGATTGACTCGATGAAGAGGGTACATACATTCTCTGTTCTAGCTAGCCCGAGAGAGTGATCAGGACCAATCTACACGAGCACCCCTTCTTTAGGTAAGAATCTTCCGATAAGTCCAGTGCGTGCCCTGCAAGCCCGTTCGTTGCGTGCCGTCCAGGCATCCTCTAGTATTTGTTTTGCAAAAGTTTCACTTTCAACTCTGCCGTCTCCCTCTAGGTCGAAATGGGATAGTGCTGTTTTTAGCTTGTCGTCAAACGCAGATTTGCTCATACTGTCGGACGATCTGGAACCCATGGCGAGGGCCACCAACCGCTGCGTGATTGCAAACTCATTCCAAAACGTCTCGTCTAACCTTTCTACAGTTGCCAAGATCGCCGTCGGTTTCAGGGATAGCAGCTTGCTGGTTTGACGGTACACATCCCAGGCGTCGACTTGGGTATCTATCAAGTTCAATGACGCAAAGGACTCTGACCCATCGTCCTTGTTGTCGGGTGGTTCCGTCAAATAGTGGTGCGTCACTTTGCCAGCTCGATGAAGATTTGCACCTCCGTCTGAATTCTCCCAACGTATCAACCTGGATTCGTCAAAGCGATGAAACTTTAGTGTCTTCTTCAGCCGACGTTCAAACTCATCCAAGTTGACCACCTGGAAAGCTTCTTTGAAGCAACCTTGAACTTCGTTTCGTTCATCGTAACCCAACTGTATGTAAGGTGGGTTATGAAACTGGTCTACGAGTTCGTGAAGCACCGATATGATAGTGGAGAAGAGGTCGTTGTTGGTTGTATCCGCTCCAGCAACACCCCCTTGACACACATGGTTTGGACAATTTTCCAGCAAACCAGCCGCATACCAACCACCTGCACCGCGAGTCGCTGTAGCAAGTTCTGGAATGACTTGAATGCCCAACGATGCCGCCCGTGTCACGATATGCTGCAAATCTTGTTCGGAAAAATACGAGTCCGGAACACGCCCCCACAGTAGTCCATGGTGTCCGTTAATTTCTGTGACAAAGCCATGGTCGCTCATGATGCGCAACTGGAGCGTGTTCATGCCCAAGGCATTCATCAGATCCAGCGTGGATAGGATGCGAGGCATGTCGGTGCGGGCGATTTGAACCAAGTCCAGGACAATGCCTGTCCGTTCCACAACAGATCCGCTGTCAACATACTGTTTGAGGGCCTCATGGTGCTTCGAATACTCGGCTGGCGGAATTGTGGAAGCCGTGAAACGAGGCGTTTGACCCAACCGATTCCAAAAGTTCGACATGCATTGCTCCGTAATTTCTGTCTGCATCTTTCGATTTCGTTTGAACTTTCTCACTTGTTGGCGCTCCCCAGACGTGAGACGATTGCAAATACGTGCATCCGACAGTATCTGCATCTCAGATGTTGCGACACTGTACAACGGGTCGGCCAGTAAGGGCGCTCCCTGGAGAGCACAAATGTCTTGCCCCAGTCGATCTCGACACCACTTAAACGACTCGGTACGCGAAGCTCCGCTCTTTGTGGCTCCCATAGCAACAGACGCTAACTTTCCAAGAACGTTGCGGTCAAACCACTCGTACATTCCTAGGTCTCGCGTGTCAGCAATCACTGCCAGGGGCTGCTTTGCATCAATCATAGCTTTCGTGGACTTGTAGACATGAAAGTCACTCGAATCTTGACGACTGTCAAAGTTATAGTCAGAACAAAATATATTTTTCTTGGATGCACCCTCGCGTCTTCGGAAATCATCACTGATTCGATAATGCGAAATCACACTATCGTCGCCTCGATTGACTCTGCCAATAGCGTCCGATAGCGGAGGCACTGCGCCGACCATTCCCTGTATCTCATCGTGCGAGAGAGTCATACCAGAGGGAGGAGAATAGTCCCATCGCACAACTTGTTGCTTTACTTGCAAGTCGTCGCGCAAGAATTTTATCAGATTGGTTTCAAACGTTTGATAGTCCTTTGCAAAGGACATGTAGTTGGTCTCATCCAGACACTCAACGGACAGTTTCACACCGTTGCCACCTAAATGCAAGAAGGGGGACTTGTCAAAGATTTGTACAATCTCTCGCAATACCGTTTGAACAATCTGCGTCACGTTCGGGTTCTGCAAGTTGAGCGGTAAACTGGCTGGCTCATAGCAGATTCTTTCTGGACAGGGAACAATCATTCCTGGAATGCTACCAGCCCATCCTCCAGCATGACTAGGCAAGTTGATTTCAGGCATGATATGAATCCCAAGCTTGTTTGCGTATTCGATCAATTCTTCTAGCTCTGATGGAGTGTAGACTTCATTCGAATCGACGGGGTTGGCGAGTGCTGGTATGGAATCGAGTCGAACTCGAAATGCTGAATCACCTGTCAAGCGAAGATGCAAGAGGTTGAAGTTCATGACAGACATGAGATTCAGTAAATTGTGCAACCATTCTATTGAAAAGTAATGACGACCTGCATCCACCATAACCCCCAGGTACTTGACCTTCAACGAAGCTGTCGTCTGATTCTGAAGTGCTGGACTTGTAGTAGGATGAAAGAGAGGATCCAGCACATCGTTGCGTTTTCGGAGTGCATCCAGCATAGCACTTCGTTGAGTGAGCTCATCACCTGCCCTGGCGAAGCGCTTCATTCGCCGCAACAAGCCGGTTGTAATGTTCTTGCAGCCATTGCTATGACAATTCACTCTGTTCCAGTATTTGACAAAGTCAACATCATTTTTGTCGTCTGGTATGCTCGGAACATGATTCTGTTCCTCTCGCTTGACAAAGCTCGCAACGACCTTACAACTCGCCTGGCGCACAGTTAATAGTAGAGATAGTAGTGCTATCAGGTGTGAGACATGGCGATGCATTGTCTCTTGGTGCAAGGCTGAGCTTCCCCAACAAACCGATGAACTATAACTTCTTCATGTGACGAAAATTTCAGAAAATCTACTGTAGCTGTATGTGACAGTACCCGTAGGCTAGAGATTAAGCCCGTACTACGAAGAGTCTGCCGAGCTGTCAACACCATCAGTGCGCCACCGTGGTAAGCGCAGCTTCCATGTATGTTGCTAGCGTCGCACGGTTGCACACGAGCATTGCTGATGGCGTTGCCAGCAGCTGCCAGACACCGGCGCGGCGTGAGATTTTGCCAAGCGTTCCTAACTCCTGCGCGAACAAGTGCTCGTGATTTGGCCCACCAGGACGGCTGAAGCTCTATCGAAAGAAGCATCGTATCTGATTATCTACACAAGTAGTATGATAGTAGAAGCACAGCCACGAGAAGAGTGCGCTCCATACTACATAAAGCATTACATTCATTACTAGATCGGTATAGGTTTCATGCATACCTGGTACTCAACTAGCAGTCGAAGTCTTCTACCTGTGTTCCGAATCGAGACCTTTTGGGTAGTAGTGACGGCTTTCATGTTATGATATGATACACCACAAGCAAAGATTGGTGTCAAAAGTATCTTTTCGACGGCATCGCATTTTACTGTTATACCAAGTAGCTGCATCACTGGTACGTAACGTTGTCCCTTTCACACAAAAGACTATGTAGAAATGAAACGTTGTACGATGGAGCAGTCCTATTGTCTCTTATGTTTTGAGCGCCATGGCGGCCAATAGAGGTTTGGGCGCAACACAGTACAGCACACTCACACACCCCATTGAGCAAGCTACCCAAAATAATCTCTCTCAAGTGAGTTACTGTATATGCATACTACACGACGGCGGATGGCTTATACAAAAGAAGTTCCAGCTGTCTGCTTACTTTTCATTTTCTTCACCGGATTGGGATCTGACAGTCTTGAAAACAATTCTGATGTGGTCTTGGTACCGGAAGACTGAGGTGAAACCCTTGCCCTTCTTTCCTCTCTCGATCTCAATCGAAACATCACAATCGGGAACATGATGTTCCAGGCACAGGTACGCGGGGCCACTAACTGGTTTACAACAATGGCTGAGCTCCTCCTTACCGCTGGCATCATTATCCAGCACTGGCTTCAAGCACTTCCAGGCCGCATCTGACTTAGAGTATCGAATGCTACAGGTTTCGCAGACACCTAGACCAAGTCCATAGGAGTAACCTGCTTCTGGTATGAATATTCGTCCAATCTGTGTTTCTTGATTGCATTTGATGCATCTGACAGGGTAGTCGAATCTTGAGGTGGGACCGTAAGTTGGGACACCCGAAAGACTGTTGATGACAGTCAGTGGGTCCATAGAAGATGGCATTACAAGGTTGTCATACGTTGTTGGTCTTTTGACATCATCTCCAATCCCTTCCTGAATAGAATTTAAGTCAATAAAGAACCACTTTTTTGCTTCTGTGGAACGGAAGCCAAACCAGCGCTCACCAAGAACCACAGGCTCTAGGTCCTGATACTCACGATAGCCGAGTTTAACAGTGTCTGTGTACCACACCTCCAGGTTCTCGAACTTTCCCACGAGCTTGTCGTCTTTCAATTTCCAACCATTCACATGGCCCTGTTGCCAACTGAGGTAGCCGCACCAATGGAAAATGTAGTCTCCACAAAAGAAAACGTTGTCTGGGTTGAGGATTCCATACCGGGGTCATACTTAAACAAGGTTGTAGGGAGAGTGTCAAGCCGCTCGTCTACATTCCCTTCATCATCAAAGTACCAGATTCCACCCATTGCAGCACCTTTGTATGGGGAGATCTCTGTTTGTTGGGCAATGAGGACTCTCTTGGGGTTCTGGTGGTCAAAGACAGCAAAAAAAGAGGAGAGGCTATCACCTGCAGTACAATCAAGGACAACATGTGGGCCGTTTTCATGTTTCTTACGATATTCCTTGTCGTCGAAATATGAATGGGGACGTGCAGAGAGCCGGCTCTGGTCAACAGTGATCGCATTCGTGGGGATTTTCTTCTCAGTTCCAGGACGTATGAGTTGTGGTTTGATTTGGCGGTAGCGATTGTGCCAAAAAGAGAAACATGCGTCCAAATGTTTGCTTTCAAATTCACTTGTCCAAGAGTAGTCTTCGACCACGCCCTTTTCGTACACCACATCAGTGCCTGCGTGCAATTGAGTTGGCGACGCAGCGCCGTCACCCCGCACAGCTGCGCAACTCTTGCCGTTTGGCAATAATGATTGCATTGTAGGAAGGTCTGTTGTGTCGTCATTGTGGCCGATCCCTTGCTGACTGTCGGTGCGAGAAAAGCTGAGTTGGCCGTTTGGTGGTAACTAATTCCCGCCGTGCAACACTCCTAATACTATTTACGGTATTTCACGCACTTGAAATCTGCCCACATCCACCTTCGATACGGTAGGCGCGGAACACATACTGTTACAAGAACCAGTGAGGTCTGGTGCCATACATAACATGCAGCGATACGGTATTGTGAAGTTGAGATCCGTCGCGTGACCGTTACTAATACGGCGAGCATCAACCTGACTCACAACAGAATATCGATATGTCTTGGTGCCCACGAGTATTGGCTTGCTTTTCTCCTAGCTGAAGCACCTAATTCGCCGGCTACTAACTAACAACGTTTCTCCTAACCAGATTTGGCCAACGCATCCATGGCCCGTTTCACTGCATTGGCAAATGCAGCACGTTCTTCCATTGGCAAGCTCACTTTAGGTCCATTCTCTAGCGTCTTTGCCAGTGCTTCCAAGCTGTGCGTAGCAACTTGGACAAGGGCAACTTCGGCTCCTGCAAAATCAGAGGAGGAAGACTCAGTCTTCTTCGGTGCAGTACCTGGTGGTGGGTTCCGCGCAAACGCTCCATATTGTTTGGCTTCTGTCAGTCTCTGTTTCTGTCTGTCTTCCCAACCCTCTGGTACTACTGATGATGCCGCTGCTGCATCTTCTTCTCGTTTCTTGTTGTAGAATTCTCTCACTTGATCACTGGTTTTGTAGGCGTCATCACCGTTGCCATAGGCAGTGTGTGATCGACTCGCAAACTTGGTGGCTGCTGCACCACCCAATTTCATATCCTTTTCGGACATTTGATTGTTTCGATCTCCCCATCCTGGAGGTAAGCTTGACATTGTTATTTGTGAGTGTATTATGGAAGTGCCTTTATAGATTCAAAGAGGTTAGAGAAGACAGAGAAGTAATAGGTGCAGCTGAAACGATTTTATGATTCATTGGCTGGCACTGGCGGCAGAAAATGTGAGAACCATTCGTGACTAACGAAAAAGTCCTTCGTGATTCGACTTCTGACTCACTCATTTTTCTCTTTTTCTCATTCGAACCTTGAGCAATTCCTCAAGTTCGAACATTACAATGAGAGAAGTTTGGAGTAACAGCAACCCCCTATTTGTACATGTATCATGATGAGGATCCTTCTCGTTGTAGCTTACCTTTCCACGTTCCGGTTGGTGTCGTCGTTCGTGGTGACGCAGAAAAGAAGAAGCGAGCCCTGCGCCACTACATTGCACCTGTTGCCCAAGAAGCTCGAGTCCTTCTTACTCGGCACCACAGACGACAATGGCATCCAACAACAAGAAGAAGATCCTCACAAGGAGATTGTGCGCTTTCCCGATTTGGCACGAGGTCAGGAAGCTGCTGCTCAAGCACAGTCAAGTCTCATGTCTTATCTGCGACAGTGGGGAAAGATGTTGGAGGAGGATGACTCGCTCACGACACCTGTTATTTGTGGGTCTGCTTCCAACAATGGAATGAAACTTTCCTTTCAAAAGAAAGCTCGATACTTGTCATACTCGGAACAAAAGGACCTGGAAAAGGGCATTGTTCCAGATCGAAAGGGAGCCAAAGCTACAGACGCCTGGAGTCCTGGAGGTGTCGAGCTACTTCCCATAATAACGACGACAGATCAGGAGTTACAGCTAGTGGTGAAACGGTGTGATGTGGACGGTGATACGATGATTAAGAAACGAAGTGAGCAAACCATTGCTCGGCGACTAACGGAAGCAGTTCGTATCTGGCAAAAAGTTCGAGATGAACTGCAAAGCGAGAAGAGCAGACGGGGAACAACCGAGTGAAGAAGTTGCGACACTCTTTCGACTGCACACAATGTTCTACAGTCTGCTTGCACGGAAGATTTGCTTCAGGCAACGCTGAAACTAATGTTGTTGCGAAACTCTGCTGGAAGCTCTGTGAAGAATCATGCATGGGTGTTTATGTAACATACAAGCGGGAGGAGTGCATCTTCTGTTAGTATCTCTGCTTGTTCAAAACATGTTGAGCACCACCTGATGAAAATTTGTATGACAATCTCGTTCACAAGTCGACTTGGAAGTCACGTTTCAGAGGAGGCAACCACCGAAGTTCCCATGCCCAGTAAGTAGCCCAAACTACAAACAAAGTCAACAGAACGAGTAGACTTGTCGTCCACAAGCCAACCTTCCACCCATGAAGCCACCGTAGTTCCACAATGATCAAATTGGGAACAAAGAAAATATAACTCATCACGTACACGGCAATTCCGGTCGGTTTGTTTGTTTGGTGAAATACCAACGTCCGCACCACAGCATAGAGTCGAAAGGCCAGTGATCCCATGGCTAAACTAAACAGGCGCCACGCCCATTTCTTGTGCAAGTCAATCTTTTTGGTAAACTTGACATGCCGATAGGTTTCCACGGTCGACACGAGAGACGCGAGGCCAAAGAGTACATTGGAAACATCGGCTACTCGACCAATCGTGGTGCCCACCAACAATACATAAATAGTACCTCCCGAGGCTGTTATCAAGGCAGACAGTAGATAAATTCGACCCGTGATGCGATGCAACCATATATACTTCTTGCGAAACCACGGAATCAGTTGAATGGGACCCAAAGTAAGCAGTACAACGCCTCCAACAAAGTGAAGCGCCATGATGCACGTTGCCGTTGGTGCTGTGGGATGGTAGAGCCCTACATCGGTCCATTCCCACTCCTCAAAGTGACGCAACAGCGATGAACGAAGATAATGCAGCACCATGTGGGTCCCAAAGAGGAGGCAACTAACCCACAGTGCCGCCACCAGCGCGTAGTTGGACAGCATGTGGGGGATCGTCCATTTGCTCCGAGTGACAGAGTCTGTAGCCTCCGACTGATCGATGGGTAAGTACATGGTGGGTGATATCTTCAATGATCAACAAGTTGAAAATGGCGGAGCACAGGACTTGTGTTCAACACAAGAATGGGCCACATTGTCGAAACAGAGTTGGTCATCGATAGCGCGACCATAAAATAATGAGGATGCACCGTACTGTCCTACTGTGTATTTTCTAAAACATGATACAGTAATAACGGTTGTATACCGGTGATCTGCGCTTTCGTCGTGACGAAGAGGTGCACGAAAAGTCCTCCGCGGGATTGACGCGTGACCCCGCAACCATGAAACATGTCAGCGACCGACTTCTCCAATCGTTCACATACAGTACTTACACTTTAGAGACTACTTCTTCACTTGATACCTTTTGCTCTCTCAACTAACACAGTAACCAAACCATGTCGACAATCGGAGAGCTCTATAGTGTTTCTATGGACACTGACATAATCCCTACTCCAATGGAACAGCTCTCTGCAAATAGTGCGATGGATGATACTGAAGGAAGACAAACGCCACCACAAGCAGCTGCTCAAAACGGCCAAGTCGTAGAGGAAAAAGACAACGCTGAAAAAGCAGTGGATCTGATTATCAACGTTTCTGATAGACTCAACAAGTTCTTTCGGTGCAATCCATGCAACAAATATCGCCTCCAACAGCTCGCTTACGAGCAAAAAGCGGAACAGAAGACCAACTTTGATGTTGCAGTCTACAAAACGTTTTTCATGGATGACTGACTAAACCAGCACAAACAGGCAGTATTGCGGTGATACATGCAGAGTTCAATAGCACAACCACGAAGAAAATCCCTGAAAGGCGATCGACCACGACACGCAAGGTCCAACCGAGATCCGCTGCCAGTAAATCGATACCAAGCGCCAGGCACAATGCTGTATGAAAATCATGCACTATACAGAACTTTAGGTTATTTCATAAACAGTATGTAGGAAGTGATTACGATACGATCAAAACCGTTAGTATCATATCATTGCACCCATAATCCACGGGATTCCAAAAGATATCAGATTGTATCAAAACGGGTTTGGTTAACGTCTAATAGTACTTTTTACAGTGATCATCCATGGCTTGTAGGGTACTAACAATCATGAGATCCTCTGAACAATCAGACATCAAAATAATGTTGATTGGGCTGCTTCGCTACGACAAAACAAACGATGGTCTCCACGCACAAATGTTTCATAAGGCTGGCTCAAATCATCCAACGATGGATCCAGCAAAATCAACAGTGTTGAACAATTCTCACATCGCTTGAAGGCGAGACTGTCAAAGGGAGCATTGTGGTGGTCTATGCCATCTTTCTTGGGATCGCGCTTGACAACTTGAGAATGGCGTCAATGTCTGCTGGGTCGTTTCACTTCAAATTAAACTTGTGGCCTTGGAGTCACCCGCAACATATATACTATATATATACAGGCTGAGGGTATCTTCCATATCTTTGTCAGATTGATCGCTCCATATCCCCACCAAGCTTCTGCTCGCTCTTGGAGTGCAGACCCCGTTATGCCAGCAACATTAAAAAAGTAGGCTCTGAGTTTGTCTCACAACAAAATTCTATGACATCGCATGGCCTGTTTTGCGTCTTGACAGTGCCCCGACGGGATTCTTTCTTTTTGGCTGCTTTCGTTCCCCGCCGTTCGCCTGATTATCACAGCCACCCTAACTTGGTTGCCGAGGAACGACCCCACGTTGTTTTGCTAAGCATTACTCAATCTATATCAGAAGGATATGAAGAAGTTGTAGCCCACCTTTTGCTTCACGCTTGTCCCCATGTTTCGGTAGCGCCGATTATGGAGATCGACGGCATTGTTAGTACGTGTCAGATCCAAACCGAAAGTGCGATTTTTGAAGCGCTTAGAACAAGTCCTACAAGGATATGACGTCGCCGCTTGTTAGTCCAAGAAATCAGAAAACGGCCGTCAGAACAAGTTTATCGCAAGGCGGGCGTTGCTGCGGCGAAGACGATGCAGAGGGGTCGTTGTGATCTCCCGGTGTGAAAAGTGTAGCATGGTACACGTACTTCTTTTTCACCAGGACCTGTTGAGCGTAGTCATCATCATCGCTTCCAGCTATTGTCGCGTGACCGTCACTGTCTTTCCTGACTAATTTTCCGGCCTCCCACGCGACGAATGCTGTTTTGTGCTGGCGGCGCAAAACACATTGTTAAGGAAACAACATCCTTCGGCTTGTTCACTTTGCGCGACGCCCAGTTATCACCTTTGTCTACGTCCGTAATATGGTGGGTGCAGGTGACCGATAAACCAATATGGCGAAAGCAAATCTGTCTACAAGATCGACAACAACATAACTTCAGGGCGCCGGTGCACTGAGAAAATTTTTTCTTCTTCTTCTTCTTCCCGAGAGTTGACTTGTCAGGAAAAGGACTCGACAGGCACCTGCGTCAACTTGTGTTTTTGCGCTTGAGCCCAGAGATCTGACAGTCTCTTGGTTTGGATAATTGTAATTCTCACTTCGCTCCAGAGGAAAGCGAACTCGGAAAAAATGAGGACGCACCGTACTGGCGTACTGTGTATTTTCTAAAAACTGATACCGTAATAACGGTTGTATACCGGTGATCTGGCTTCAAACAAAATGAAGAGAATGTGATTCTCGACAAGCACTTCCTGCTGATTGTATTGTGCAGAGCTCTCTCTTCCTCGTCACTCAAACAATAGAAGAATCATAGTTCTCAGCTAGGACAAGAAGAAAGAAGGCAAAGTCTTAGAGAAGAAGAGAAAAAGAACAGGAAATCATAATGACGTCTGATAATGAGGTTTCCTCAACCAGGAGTGACGTACTTAGCACAGCCGCAGATTCGTTGCCAGAACCTTTGCCAACCGAGAAGGACGCAACGACGACACGGAAAGATCCACCATCGTCGATTGTCACCGAGGTAGCTGAGACTTTACAGTCCGTGGCAGCAATTACAGAGGAGAAGGATGCGCAGAAACATAAGGAGAATGATGCGTTAGCCTCTGCCAAACAGGAGGCAGAAGCACCATCTGCTGCAACCCCTGCAACAAATAAGACTCCACCTTCGCCTGCACCAGACACCCCTATTTTCATCAAGACAGACCAGAAGGTTGGAAGGGACTGGAAGCCACAATACGATCTCTTGGTTGCGCTCAAAAAGGTCACGAAAAACACTAACGTTCCTGACGATGGGACCTATCTCAGCAAGTGGGTGAAAAAGCAAAACTACGAATACACTGTCTTTCTTGATATATTGGAGGGTCGAAATGATGCTCATGGTCGTTCAACATCAATGAATGAAACCAAAATGAGAATGCTGAGAGAACTAGGCTTTGTCTTTGCCAAACAACCATTTAAGGGTCACGGGAGCAAAAAGGAAGTTGTCTGGGATACCAAGGCAGACATGCTCCGCAAGTATCGCAACAAGCACGGACATACGAATGCCCCAGTGAACGACAAGAAGTTGGAAGATGACCAGGAGCGACAAGACTTCAAGGGACTGGGCAGCTGGGTGTCAGTGATGCGCGCCAAGATGCGATTGGATGGAACAAAGGAGGCTGATCCCTTTATCACGCCAGCCCGGATGCAAAGACTCTTGGACATTGGGGTTACATTGGCACCACCACGGGGCACTAGGAAACGAAAACTCGTAGTAGACTGGAATATTGAGAAGCCGCCGAGCAAAAAAGTGTCGAAGCGAGATGAGAAATGGGAGAAGTTCTATGAGCAAATCAAGCAATTCAGTATTGAGCGCGGTCACACCGTTGTTCCTTGTTCACAAGGCTTTGTATCCTTGCGAAATTGGATGGTGAATCAGCAGAAAGAATACAAGAAAGTGCAGCAGGGGGAACCGTCGCTACTAACAGCAAACAAGTTGCAGCGACTCACAGATATTGGCTTTACGTGGCAAGCTCGAAGGATTTATTCGTATGAAGAACGCCTTGAACAGTGGCTTGATTACCGAAAGAAGCACGGGAGAGACCCTCGCAGGCAGGAGGCGGGTGATAAGGGATTGGGGAAATGGATATCTGCGACTCGCGAGAAATATCGAGACGTGCAGAGAGGTTTGAAAACAAACTTGACTCAAGCGCAAATAGATCAATTGACGCAGCTGGGATTCGTATGGTGCGCAATCAAGGATCCAGAAAAGCGAATGATGCCGAAACCTTGGGCTAAACGGTATGAAGACCTCACAGAGTATGTGGAGCAGAATGGTCATGCTCTGGTCCCCCAATCAACCCCCGGACTGGGGGAGTGGGTGCACAAACAACGCACTCACTACAAGACCCTTATGCGAGGAAAGAAAAGCGCTATGACAAAAGAGAAAGTCGACAAGTTGAATGCTCTTGGGTTTGTCTGGCAGGTTCGTGACAGGCCAGCGGCTGCGAAACGGGCTGATAGTGATGATGAGGACACCTCCGACGAGGAAGATGAGGAGGATCAGATATTATATCACAGTTCACGCCGAAGCAACTTCTCGTATCAACAGAATTCCCGCATGTCGAACCAATCTGCGCATGCTCCACATCACCGTGGGTTACGCCTTTGAATCTGCACGCTCATTGTGTTAAAAGTCGACGCCCGTTATTTGCTCTATTCATGTACCTGGTAGTTGTCTGATGACGATCTCACTAAATCTTACTCCTGCCTACGGCTACGGAGTTCGAAAGTGTCCTCTCACTTTAGGCTGAAGCCTCGACAACCAGCTCGTTGCGTTGAGCATCACAATACAGTACGAACTTCTGCCTCAACCTTCGTTGTTTTTGAGGCCGACACGCTGTCTGCGTTCATAAATGTTGGCGCGGCGAAACTAACGGCGACATGTTGACACTGCTGTCACAGTCTGGCAACTCGTGATTCACAAAATGGAATTCGTCCTCCAACCGAACCAGTCTTATTGTTACGTCTATGGACTATGGTGTCGAAAGTTATCTCTAGAGATGTTACAGAACTAGTAATAAAGAGGTATAAGAATTTCTGTGTGGGGAGCACCTCGACTTCAAAGCGCATACAAATGTTACTTTAGGAGTAATATCTACAGGCTGGAGCTGGAAGGGTCAACACTGCGCCGTGATGTCTTCCCGCTAACACAAAAAAGAACATGAGGTCAACTGGTAGAATCTCTGCTGCTCTCGCCGTTGATGTAGTAAGCGTTTCCAATTCCTCCCCCGCATCGAGCATTTCGTTGAACAGTCAGCTTGTGCGCCTCCCCGGCGGCAGGTCGGTCCCATATGCCCAAATGGTTGCAACTGACAAAGCCTCTGCTGCTGTCGACGTGGACGCGAGAGCAGTTTCTACTTCGTCCACCGCATCGAACAATTCTCTCAGCCCTCAGTTTGTGCGCCTCCCCAGCGGTAGGTCAGTCCCTTATGTCCAAGTGATGGAACGAATGAAGCAGATACTGCCTACCGAAGATCTGAGGTTCCATATGACTGTATATAAGAACTGTTTCCGGGCCGACGATGCTATTAAAGCCTTCCAGATCCACTTTCGTGCCGATATACACAGCGACAAAGCCGCAATTGCCTTTGGGCGGACTCTCCAGCGAGTTCGAATCTTCACTCATGTTGTTGACGCTGAGAAGAGCTTTAGAGCGGGCCATTATTTCTTTCGACTGCAGTGTTTCCAACAGCCGTACATTCTAAACTCGTACAGAATATGTAGCGAGGTCTTTGAAGGAGACCCAATGGAGGTTCTGGAGGTTATTGCGTGCCGGCTGCTGGACGTGGTAGGCGATATCACCGACAATGTCACAGGAGGGCTTACCGACTATCGTGCAGCTTCGAAGTCGACCCGTTTCCCACTGTTGGAAGATGCCTTCTGCGAGTTACAGAGATTAGACCTGGGAGCGTTGACTGAGGTGTCCCGTATTGCCGTCGCAATAAATCTTTATAACTTCGCCGTGAAATACGCGTTCATGAAAGTCGGTGCTCCAGTCAATCGCAGCGCCAGGGGCATCTTCTTCTCCGATCTGAAGCTAAATGTGGGGGGTGACCTTCTCAGTCTCGACGATCTTGAACATGGCATCCTGCGGGGGAACCGTCCAAAATACGGTTCGACGAAGAGCGGCTACTTCGCAGCGGACGATCCTCGCCTTCGCCTGGTTCCGTCCATTAGGGTCGATCCTCGGATTCACTTTGCAATCCAGTGCACACCAATGGCGCCGAGCAAAACACCATTGGTCTATCCAAATACGCTAAGCCGGGACTTGCAAAGAGAAGCACGCATATATCTGTCTGACCCCTTAAACTTCTTGATTGACCACGCGAACCACGCAGTTCACTTGAACCAAATTTTTCAATGGTACGGCAGAGACTTCTTCTTCAGAGGGTCTCAAGACTGGCCCAGACTTGCTCACCTTCTCCTTGTGAACCTAGAGGCACCCAACAAGAGGCAGGAGTTGCAATTCATGGTGGCTGGTTCTGAGGAGAAATTGCCTCGGATATCTTATATTCCGTTTGACTGGGGCACAAGCGCTGGAAACTTCACTCAGCTCAAAGCGGGTGCCATCAAGGCGAATGAGAAGCGTGTGGTGCCGAGAGCTACTACTACGTGAGCGGCGCACCTCGTAGGGTTGTTTTGTACCATAGGACTCGGCCATCAGCAAAGTCCTCGATTCGTTTGTCGTTGTCGTGAGAGTGCAGAACAATCGGGAGAACAGTAAGCTAATTTAGATGGATGTGTTTTGCATTGTGGCAACCACCTTTTCGATAAGAAACAGTAGCTGTTGCGTTTTAGTGCAGTCGATGAACCCCTGACAAAGCTGTTGGTTGATGGGTTGCGGAGACACTAGCTTGTCTCATACGTACCGCCTCGCTTGACTTTACCCCCTTCAAAGCTTGGAGGCATACTGTCAACAGCTTCCCCGTGGCCGTTCGGATTGATGCAAGGGGGGAGGACATCCAGGTCCATGTGCTGCCCAAGCACATCCAAAAACTCGTCCGAGCCACAAATAATAACCTTGGCCAACACGCCTGGATCAAACATGTTCTTCGCAATGGACCAAATAAACATGAAAAAAGCAGGAGCTCCCAAGATGATGATTCTTTTTGTTGTTTCTGGGTAATTGTCTTGACTTACTGATGCTGCAGTGCGTTGCAGTTGTATCACTTTTGCAGACATCATGCTTCGATTCATCCCTCGCAGGTCAATGACGACATTGGCCAAGTGCGGTGGTCGACCTGCCTTCTTCTCCCACTCGGCTACCCAGCTTCCAGATGCAACTGATTCTCTCCAGTACTTTTCCCAAAGTAGCATTTCGTCGAATCCATACTTGTCAATCAGACCTGGAAGATCAGTGACGCCAGGTCTACCGACAAATATGGGATCACCATCTCGATCACATCCCTTGAGAATGGCTCCAGGATATAGATCAATGATTTCTTGGGGAGGTTGATAGTCAACCATGATGGTATCAATCTTGCTATCGATTCTCCATTGAACCGAATTGCGAAACATTTTCTCACTCTTGGCCAAGTGAAACTTGCGAGCGCGCAAGAAGCGAATCACCATGTTGGGGCGATTGATGGGATGACAAATGTCAGCAATGCGATCTCGTAATTCTAGAAACACTTCCTGTTGCTTGTCTGTCAGGTTCCAGTAGCGAATAAAGTATTCGACATTGCTCCAGTCATCTTGGACGACAATTCCAGAGTCTTGCTGTGAAAACACCATGCTCACCACGTCTTCGTCGTCGTCGTAGTTTGTGCTTACTGTTGCAGAACCTGCTCCACCATTCGACTGTTGTAGTTTCAGCCGCTCAGATATCATTGTCGAGTTGAGAAGCAGCTTCACTTTTGCTACTCTTTTGCTTTCACGACGCTGTTGTCTCTCCTTCTTGCTGATGAAGCAACCAAGTTTGGCTATGAGAGACATGGCTTCTTCTCAAACTACTGAACTGAAGTGAAGGTCACCAAGATGATGCTTGGTTCCTTCAAATAGTTTCGATACCGTTATGTCTTTGTTGTGGGACCGACTCAAAGTACCCGTATCATAGGTTAAATTGTTGTGTTTACAATTTAACCTATGCCCGTATGCCCTGCTCATCAAACCATTCATGGAAACAGCCACGAATCCATTCCGCGTTTGATGTGATGGCGAGTTGAGTGATGGTGTCAACATCGCACTAAAAATCACGCCGAAAAGCCAGTAGTACTGTACCGGTATGACGGTACCGGTACATAACACAGACAGTGAAGACACTCCCAAAGGAAATGAAAGAAGGAGGGAGAATCATTCAATCATAGTTGTCAGGACAAGAAGAAGGCAGGTGCAATTGAAGAGGAATACTGCAAGAATAATCGCAATGGCGGCTGACGAAGAGGTTTCATCAACCGTGAGTGGATCTAAACCATGACATATTCTGCGTATGAGTCAGATTGATATGCTCGCCGTTCTGCGTAGTAGCGAGTCAGGATCTCATCTTATGGCTCTAGAAGTATGTACTACATGTATGTAGAGCACAAGACGGTACTGATTATAATCTAATTGAGCACAACGGGAGGCGGATGCATACATCTAGATTTCAGATTTGCCAGAAAATTTTTTTGAATGGGATTACCGTACAGTACCTTGAATACTGGTACTGTACTGTGCGTAACAGAACATCAGTTATTTATTTTGAATTTGCGGTGTTGATCACATCATCATTGCTGACATTGAAGCAACTGGAGAGATTGTGCAAAGCTGCTCTCCTTCCTCGTCAGTCAAAGAAGGAGAATCATACTTGTCAAATAGGACAAGAAGAAGTCAGGTACCGCGGAAGCAGAAGATTGAAAGAATCGCAATGGCGACTGACGAATCTCAAGAGGTTTCCTCAACCAGGAGCGACGTACTCAGCACAGCCGCTGATTCGCTACCAGAACCTTTGCCAACCGAGAAGGACGCAACGTCGAAACATAAAGATCCACCATCATCTATTGTAATCGAGGTAGCGGAGACTTTACAGTCAGTGGCAGCAATTACGGAGGAGAAGGATGCGCAGAAAAAGAAGGAGTGTGCTGCGTTGGCTTCCGCCGAACAGGAGGCAAATTCAGCACCTGCAGCAACCCCTGTAGCTGTAGTAGCCAAACCTCCACCCGCTCCGACCCCCGAAACTCCTCTTTTCATCAAGACAGACCAGAAGGTCGAGAAAGACTGGAAGCAACAGTACGATCTCTTGGTTGCACTCAAAAAGGTCACGAAAAACACTAACGTTCCTGACGATGGGACCTATTTCAGCAAGTGGGTGAAAAGGCAGAACTACGAATACACTGTCTTTCTTGATGTGCTGGAGGGTAGGAACAATCTCAAAAGTCGTTCAATATCAATGAACGAAACCAAGATGAGAATGTTGAGAGACCTAGGGTTTGTCTTTGCTAAACAATCAGCGAAGGGTTACGCAAGCAAAAAGGAAATGGTCTGGGATGCCAAAGCTGACATGCTCCGCAAGTATCGCAACAAACATGGACATACGAATGCCCCAGTGAACGACAAGAACTTGGAAGATGACCAGGAGCGACAAGACTTCAAGGGACTGGGCAGCTGGGTGTCTGTGATGCGCGCCAAGATGCGGTTGGACGGGACGAAGGAGGCTGATCCCTTTATAACCCCAGCCCGGATACAAAGACTCTTGGACATTGGGTTAAGTACAGCGGCACCCCGGGGTGGTAGGAAACGAAAAGTCGTAGATGTAGTGGAGAGGGATAATGAACAGGCGAAGAAATTGCAAAAGAAAAAGCTGAGATTCGAAGAGAGATGGGAGAAATACTTTGAGCAAATGAAGCAATTCGGTATTGACTACGGTCACACCATTGTTCCAGGTTCAAAACAGTGGTACTCCTTGCGAAATTGGATGGAATGTCAGCAGAAGGAATTCAAGAAAGTGCAGCAGGGGGAGCCGTCGCTCCTATCAGCTAACAAGTTGCAGCGACTCACAGACATTGGCTTTACGTTTCACGCCAGAAAGCGTCATACTTATGAAGAACGCTTACAACAATGGCTTGATTATCGAAAGGAACACGGGAGAGATCCCACCAAACTCTCGGATGACAATGGATTGGGAGTGTGGATATCCCAGACTCGCGCGAAGTATCATAAAATGAAGAAAGGTCAGAAAACAAACGTGAGTCAAGACCAGTTTGACTTTTTGACACAGCATGGTTTTGTTTGGTGTGCCATCAATCCAGAGAACCGTACGAAGCCGAAACCCTGGGCTGAACGGTATGCTGAGCTCCAAGAGTACGTGGAGGCGAATGGTCATGCTCTGGTCCCTCAATCAATGGCCGGCCTGGGGGAATGGGTACACAAACAGCGCACTGAGGGCAAGATCTTCATGCGTGGGGAAAAGAGCGTCATGACACAAGAAAAAGTTGATAAGCTGAATGCTGCTGGGTTTGTCTGGGTGGCTCGTGACAGGTCAGCGGTTGCGAAACGCGCTAATAGTGACGACGACTCCTCCGATGAAGAAGAGGAGGAGGATCAGATTTTATACCGCAGTCCACGCCGAGGCAACTACGCGTACGAACCGAGTTCCCGCAGGTCGAATCAATCTGCGTATGCTCCACACCACCGTGGGTTCCGCCTTTGATGGCGTACGAGCATTTTGTTGAACGTAGCCACACATTGGTGCAGTTCTTTGTTGCTGCCACACTTGTTCATTCCAAAGGTTGGCACGAGTCTCGAATATCCTATACGTGCAGTAGTATTCTTCAGCTGACGTGCCCGTTTGTAGACTATTGGTAATTTCTGGTACTCAAATGCAACCGCGCGCCTGCTCCGGGCCGTCAGTCCTTCCACTTGGATCAGAGAGCTAAACTCACTCCACGAAGGAACTGAAGATGGAGTATGGGAGTGGGAGGCCTACGTCGTGGCACCTTTCCTTTTTGGATGGATGGACAGTGTTCCAGATTCCAACCTTCAATGCTGGCAACGCAACAATAGAAGAACTTCCCAAAAAGTGTCGTCATGCCAGAAGATCAAAAGACGTGAGTATTGACAAGCAACAGAAGCACAGAATAATGACGTGTCGGTCGCTATAGATATCCAACAATCAATAATGTGTTAACGTGTGTGGTGCTATTCATAGAGAGCATTGTATACTACTATTAACTAAGCTTGCTACTTGTACTTAAGGTTTCAAGCATTTGTTGTTGACAGGTCCGTCGAAGCGATCAACATTCATGACCTTGGTCCAAATTGAGGCGAAGTCGTTGGCATAGGCTTCCTCGTCTCCAGCGCTGATGTACTCATCAGCCCAATGCTTGAATGTGGGGCCATACTTGATGGCTCGTGTTGTGACGTCTCCTCCATCTCTCGACGCCATCATAGACTTAAGGTCAGCAAGAGTGGGGTACTTGGGAAAGCCCTCAAGGGCTACAAACTCCTTTGCAGTCAAACCACGGAGGGCAACTCGGTCAACGACATCCTCAATGTCCTTTGGAGGTTCTCCATTGATGTACTCAAGTGACTCCCATCCTTCACCATCTTCGGCATCGGTACGGCCTGGGCAAAATGGCAAATCCGCTGGTGCACCGAGACGCTTGACGGCCACAGTACCAGCACACACAATGAGGTCTGCCCAAGACAAACCATCACCAAACTTCTCCTTGATGGGTTCCAAGGCCGAAATCGCCTTGTCGAGTCCCTCATTGGACTTCCAGTGTGTGGCGAAACGGATACGGGCACCGTTGGTGCCACCAAGGTAGTCCGTGTGACGGAAGGTTGCGGCAGAATTGGCGGCCAAACGAACAAAGCTCGGCAACTGGGATGAATCATCATCCAAGAGAGCAGTAAGCTCTTTTTCAACCTTGTCCATGTCGGCAAGGTCCTTTGGAGGATCGGGCAAATCGTACTGCCAGGGCTGTGGAGGAGCTACATCAGGTCCCACGAGACGCGAGACAGGTCCCATGTCGCGGTTGACCAACTTGTACCAGACTTCGGCGAACGCTTGGGCAAACGCCTTCTCGTCGTTGGCGAACTCCTCCGCGTATTTGCGGTACTCTGGGTCCGTCACGAGTGCAATATCGGTGGTTAGCATCATCAAATCCTGGGTACCATCTCCATGTGCCGCAGGGGCCGTTGGACTAAATCACGAGAACAGGTAATTGTTTGTGAGAATCAATAAACGGTCGATTAGAAACAGGGAAACGCAAACTTACCCGTCACCTCCCTTGATGCGCCACTGAGGCTCGCCACCTGGTCCTTCGTGCACCTCCCATTCATAGTTGATGAGGTTTCTGAAATACTCATTGTCCCACTTGGTAGGTTCCGTGGTCCATGGACCTTCAAAGCCGGACGTGACAGCATCGTTTCCTTTACCAGACTTGTGAAGTCCAGGGTAAGGGTTTTCAGGGCACTCCTTGGGGCTGGGGCCTGCTCCTTCAGGGCCAGCACCATGGCACTTGCCAAAGGTGTGGCCTCCACCAATCAAGGCAACATTTTCACGATCATCCATGCCCATGCGGCCAAAGACATCTCGGATAGTATCAGCAGCACCTTGTGGATCAGGGTTTCCGAGGGGGCCGGCGGGGTTGACGTAGATCAATCCCAAAGTGTTCTGACCAAGGGGCTCTTCCGCAGCACCATCAATCTCGACGTGTTTGAAGCGATCTTGTTGCTCACTTGGGCCAAGCGCAATAGTTTGGGAGTTGTCCACCATGTCAATGCGACCAGCTGCAAAGCCGAGAACGGGCTGGGGTAGATTGGAGGACACAATCAGTTAGCCATCAGAGAATTTAAGGTTCATGTCTTTTATTGGTATCAATACTGTACTTCGGTTCACTTACTCCACCCATGTCTTCGATAGCCATGTTTCCAGCAAGAACGAAAAGATCACCCCAGGAGAGTCCGACGCCATGCTTGTGCTTGACGGGCTCTAGAAGCTTGTGGGCATGGACAAGGTTGGTGTTGTCGGCCCAAGAGAGTTCTGGCTCCATTCTCTGGGCACCACCATCAGCTCCTCCACGGCCATCACTGTTGTAAGAAGGAGTTGAGTCACAGTTGTTAGATCAAGTTAGTTTCAAGGATATACATGTGGGGAAAGAGAACATGCGCACACGACACGCAACGAGTGCAGCTTGTGGCTGTCGTTCGACAAGGATCACACAATTTGGTTTCATAGGTAACTTACCTCGAACGGTACGTGCCTGTGCTGTGCCAGGCCAAACGGATAAAGAAACCTCCCTACATTTCAATAGTGAGATGGGCGCATGGTGAGAGTGAGTCAGACGCGTGGTGTCAAACAGATGACAAAGAACCTTCAAGAAGTACAACTTACATAATGCCCATAATCGGCAGGCCACCACTCCTTTGAGTCAGTAAGGACCTTTCTGAGATCAGCCTTGACCTCATCCCAATCAATCGACTGGAGGGCCTCGTAGTAGGCCTTCTGAGCCTCTGGAGGAGGCATGCCCTCGTACGAAGGGGGTTCGTGATTCAAGAATGGACAACCAGCTGTGGCGGAGGAAAACAAGGCTCCACCCCTGGGGGCGAACGCGCGGCTTCGAACAACATTGTCGACATTGTTGCGGTTGCTCAACGGAGCCACAGCAAAGGCTAGCTTCATAAACTTCATCGTTGGTCGTTGGGGTTGGGGAGAGTGAAACGATCTTCTTCCTCGAGAGATTTATGGAAAATCCGATCGGAGATCAAGGAAAGGTGTCATGTCAAAGAAAGATCTTTTCAAAGATACACATCAATTTGACTTCACACGTGGATCTGTGTGCGTCTTCTTGTAGCTTCGATTGGAAGGCAATGAGAACACAAAGATCTGTCAGGCAAAACACATCATCGGGTCACAAAACAGACATCAAATTCTTGCCGTTTGGGTTCGCAGGGTTCTATGGGAATCTTGAACTGTGACTGTCCTTTGCGTTCGCAGGGTTCGCAAGTTGGGCGCCCAACCGACAGTGTCCAGTACTCCGTACCAGGTAGTTTTGTTTTTCTCTCATAGTCTAGAGTACACACTCTCTCCCACCATTGCCGTTGCCATGTGCGCATTGCATCTAGATATACGAACCAACAAAGCCAAGCGACAAAGATTTCATGCCGAATCACATTCGAGAATGTTTCACAACAGAGTTCAAAAGACGAAGCCTCATTCATCTAAAAAGCTCCTCCGAGTGTAAGAGTATGTCGTCCGTTTCAACGTCAGCTGTCACCTTTAGTAATATTGGATTAAAGAGAACCGGATTGGCGGTGGCATCGAGGTTGGCAAAAGTAAGTAAGCGGGAAAATCTAGTAAGTATAGTGAGTAAAGTAAGTTATTTTGCTTACTTTGCCTCCCTACGCAGGCGCAAAGGCGACTGTGTGCAGTCGCAGGGGTTGCGCGCCGTGCACTTTTCCCACAAGGCAGTCTCGGAAGGCAATCAAGCCTATCGCGGTGCGGTCCATCGTGGAACAATTGCCCGACAATGTCTCAACATGTGGCATCGGACAAAAGACTATACTCCCGTCAAGGATGAAAGTATCCAGGACGTGGTGGTGCCAGCAGAAGTTGCAGCAGAAGTTGCAGAACGAATGACTACTATTACAGTAACGACGACACCAGCGCCCACTCTAGCACCGAGCAAAGCTGCCAAAAAGCCAGCATCACCAAGCAAAGCCAAGAAGAAGAAGAAAAGCAATACTCGAGGATATATTCGACTACCAAGCTTCTCCAAGGAGATTGATCAACCAGCGGAATGGTTTCAGATTTGAGGTCTACTAGTAGTGTGATGCTCGATCATGACCCGTTTCTCCTCCGCGACGAGTCAACCATCAGTTTGGCTATTACCGTCGATTCGAACAACAAGTGACTACTGATACCTTCAGAACAACCTTGGTGTACTACCAGAGCAGGTTCTTCTTTTGATCCCGTGGCGACGCTCTAGAGAGCCGACGGTCGCGGCCTGTCTTCTCTCACTGCGTTTTTCCCCCTAAGGAGGTGGTTCGCATACGTACGGAATGGTTCAATCGTGATGCGGTTCCCAGCTCCTCCGTTCTTCTAGATATAGGTGTGGCCCTGGTGGTGATCACCTAACAACTGGTTCACCAATACTGATGCGAGGCAGTACAATAGAAAACCTGTCTGTCCCCTTTTCCAGCTCAGTAGAGTTTGTACCATGTAATAGACGCTGCTGTGTCCTTCCTGAGAAACCATCGTTACCATGTTCCTGACTGAAATGCATCACCAGTTTGGGGAAGTGTCCCAATGGGGTTCTTGGCATGCCCCGCGCTGGATACATGGAGCTATAATGGCTATTACAGGTGGTGGCTCTGGCTGCGTGATCGACGTCGAGCAAGTTATCCAACGGCTTCGCTTGCAAATGCCATGGTCAGTAGAAGAGGGACAGATTTGACAGCATGATTATTTGATAGAAGAAGCCTACGTCGCGTCATGGTACCTATGTTCCCAGGTAAAATGGTCAGATACCCCTAGGTAACTAGCTCTTGTCAAAGGCATTATTACTATTGGTTAGGTAACTTTGAGTCCTTCCTCTTCCTTCTCTCCCGTGAAAAGATGCACCCACCACTGAAAGAATATTGCACACCAAGGATCTAGGTTGTACTCACCTTCTTCACGATGGAAGGTGCGTTGCCTGGTTGTTGAGGCTTCCCGTTGCAACCCCGAACCGATCCACTGGCCTCTCACGGCCATTTAGATCGTCTTCGCGTTTCTCAAGATATAGCTGGAGGACCCCTAGATCTTCAAAAGCTTTGGGCTCATGAATGGAGCACGAAAAGTAGAATTCAGCCATTTTCGCCAGAGCAAAGACGTCATGTTCCTTCGCAGTTGGTTTACTCGCTTCTGCCCCCTTATGACGGTAACCATTGTCCAAGAAACCACCAATGTATGGTTCTCCGGCATTACGCATCAAGTCAAAGTCGTAGGTGAATCCATTGGTGTCATCGAAAAGCACATTACCAGGGTGGTAGTCACCATACACCTTTTCCATTTGGTGAATGATTTTCGCCTGTGTAATCACATCCAAGAACTGGGCAACAGATTGGGGTACATGCGAACCTTTCTTGTACGGGTACCGAATAATGGTGATGCTTCTGAGCTTATCATCCACCACAGTCTCCCAACTCTTGTACCAAGAGAAGTGCTCCCCGAGACTGTCAAGAACCTCTTGTGGTGGGGCAGCACGACGATCTGCTTCTTCAATTTGTAGGACAGGTTCATTGAAACCATCATTGCCGCGAAGGTAGTAGCAGAATTCCTTGTAGATATACTGGGTGGGTTGACTGTCAAACTCCACATGAGTCACATTCTTGCCGAAGTATTGCACGGCTTTCACCACTCCTGGGATGCTGTCGCTGTTCCAAGGAGTCTTTGACAAAAGCACCTCTCTGCCAAGGTCGTTCCTGTACATGTGGAGCCTTTCCATCGTGTTGGAGAGAAAGTGTGCCATGCGCGCGAGCTTTGCGGCACCAGCGTCATCTCCTGTTATGTGAACAAAGGCAACTTCGGCAGCAATGAAGAACTCGGTGCCAGGTGTTATATCTTCTTTCTCAGGCTTGCAGAACTTTTCCACAATATACCCCTTCTTGCCAAAAAAGGCAAGTCGAATGGAGATGTAGGATATGTTGAGGAGAGCGAGCAGAACAGGACAGTGTCGGGAGAGGTCATGGTGTTCCCTGTCATTCAAAATCTCGTCAGTTGCTCGCGAGCGAATCAACTCGTTTAGATTCTCAGACAGTGGTTCTACCCGGACAGTTGGTCTAACGCCAATCTTGGCCTCTCCGACGAGAGAAGTAAAGCGCAGTTTATCGAGCTTCCGTCCAGAGAAGTCCATGTGAGTCATACCATCACCGCAGCTTGCCTGATGAGTGAAGACCACAGACCCCTGGCCCGCACCGTTCAGAAACTCAGAGAACAGAGTCGTATAAAACCTCTCCTCCTTGAGAAACGCCACGTCCCTGCCTCGCTGACCCTTCTCCTCCGCTTTCGTCACGTTATCCAAAAAGAGTTTGGCAAGAGATACCAAACTAGCAGGAGGATTAGAAGTCATTAAGTCTTGGGTAACACTGAGGCAAAAAGAGTTGGCTGACACAGACAACTGCTCTCCGGAAAGGAACTTGAGGGCATGATCAGTATCAATCGACGGACTGATGCCATTGAGAGCTGAAAATTTCTGCCGCTTTGCTTGACGAGGAGCTCCAAAGTCCGGTAACTCCTGCAACTGATCAACTGACTCCTCATGAGGCTCACGACCCTTAAAGCGTTTGCCACGATCTGCAAACACAGCGTCCAACTTGAGATTCTCATCGGGGGCTTCTTCGTTACAGTACTCAAAGACATCTTCGCTCATCTTCATGGGCATCCAATTGCCTCGCGTGTAAAGTTTACATATCATCTTTCGTGGGTTCGCCTTGGGAACATCCATAAATCCCAAGTACGTGCCCTTTACATCGTCCATAATATCACCTACTTTGAGATTCGCCATCTCTGATTCCTTGTACCTAAGCCAAATCTCATCCTCAAAGGCCTTCTCGCCTTCGTACATCTGAATTACAACTCTCATGGTCGAATGTTAGCACCACGGTGTTTTTGTAGTCTAATGAAAACCCAACAAGCAAACAGAGTTCCAGAAGTCAGATTTTGATGCAAATCCAATTTTACCACCCATAATTTCAAATTAGCAATTTTGTACGGCGCAATATGCGCCCTGAAC
>JAVCKV010572304.1:0-32539 GCA_032274145.1 Herpochondria borealis | reverse complement strand
GCTCACTCGCTACAGGATAAGTAACGGTGCGGCAAAGAACGGTCAGATAGCGTTTGCGAAAAATTTACTTAGTTCACTCTTTACTGTTTCAGGTTTTTGATACAATCTTCATATTGCATATTACAGGGGTTGATAACTGGCCATAGCTTGAGAGCCAACTATATCACTTACAAGGTGTGTCTATTGCTCCAACAATCTTCACTTAGTTAAGTATGGTGGTGGTCAAACAGAGAGTGTACAAGCTAGTCATCTAAATGGTCAAACACTCCCTCTCTGCTAGAACGCAGAGGTCTCAACTTGCTGCCAGGAACCAACCAGAAGAATATCACTCTGGGCTTGGTGGGTTCCGAGCATCCTGTCGCAAGGGAATAGTCATGCTGTTCTGCCACACAATAATTATAGAAACCCCGTCTAAATTGGAAACAAGCTGTTCCTATTCCCATGTCTATGTAAGTGTAACATAGAAAAAGTGAGATGACACCCATTCTAGCCAATGAGTGGTGATCATTACCTCCTTGAACAGCCCTTTGCTGCCCAGGACGCGACATTGGTCCACGGACTTATGCTGCCAAGAAGGGGTGAACTTGAACTGAGAAGCCCAAGATTCTAGCCAGAAGAGAAAGAGTACTGACAAAACAAATCACTTTCTTCCGCTGATACGGAACTGCAACATGAATCTTTCCAAGCTCTTCCTGGCATGTATTGCTATGCTCTCTCTGCCCTACAGCGTGTGGGGTATGAACAAAGCCGAGCTCATTGACGCCATTGCCTCAGATGCTGGATTGAGCAAAGCCGACGCCAAGAGAGCTCTTGAAAGCTTGATCGCCGTCACGCATTCCAATCTCAAGAAAGGGGACAGAATTTCTCTGGTTGGTTTTGGTTCCTTTTCGGTCTCCAACCGTGCTGCACGTACAGGCAGGAATCCGCAGACTGGAAAGGAAATCAAGATTGCCGCCAAGAATGTGGTCAAGTTCAAGGCTGGATCGGACTTGTCCAAGAAAGTGAGCAGGCGAGTCCTTTCGAGTACCGACAGCAAGGAGCTATCCAACAGGAACAGAAAGCTCGCAATCCTCGACTTCCAAAAACCAGACAAGGTCATCTCTTCGTACACTGGAAATGTGACTGATGAGTTCAAGAAGGCGATGGAAGCTGGAAAGATCGGGCGCATCGATGAGATCGCGGATGCTCTTGAGGAGTTCGCCAGCACTAACGGCAGAATTGTTGCCTACGACACTCCTGAAATGGGAATTGATGTATCTCTCCAAGTTGCTCTTGAAGATGCTGCAGAGTTGCCGCCATCCAGCGTGGCAAGGTTCCTCATTTCATTCCGCAACGTGATCAACGAAGTCTTGGCCACCAATACCCCTTGTCACCTTTGTGAGTACGTTGTTGAGCCGTGTGCCGGAACTCCCGAAGATTGCGATCAAGAATTGAAGATCAACGGATGGGGAAGGTTCACTGCTGTTTGGAGGACACCAACGAACGGCGAGGCATGTTCGAACAAGGATCAGAGACAATGCGAACTGCATGTGCACTTTGAGGCACTTGTGGACTTCGGCACTGACATTATCAACAGTCTCAGGTCCAAGGTCTTGGATCGACTCTACGAGGAAGCATCGAATCTAAAAGGAATTGCAAGGGCTGCTCTCAGTGACATCGATTGCTACTGCATCTCGAAGTGTGATGGAGAGGACGAAGACTGCGACCTCATCGCTTGCGATGGAATCGACAACAATTGTGAAGTTATGCCAGAAGCCTGTGACAGTGTTGATAACAATTGCGACGGACAAAAGGATGACTGCGTCCGCAGGAAACTCCACCAAGATGTCTGTACGATCAAGACTCAGAAAAAGGGAGCTGCGAGTGGAGCGGTTCTCATTTGGACCGCTGAATATTGTGAATCTTTGGCGGAGGAATGGGGATCGTATGGAAGAATCGAGGGCCTTTGTGGCAACTTGAGACTGCTTGTGGACGGGATCCTTGACGACTATGTCTCTTTCTTCGGCGCGATCGGCAACCTTAAAGACGGCACCGAGGCAGCAGGCACGCGTGTTCGTAAAGGTATGCAGGAGCTCAAGTCTTTGTCGCAAGACATTCGCGTTGAAGTGCAAAACATGAAGAATAATGGTCGCTGAAAATCGACGAGCGACTTGGTCTCTATTGAACATGGAAGGACACCCGATCACGAATTATTCGCCCACATGTCGTAGCTTTTTAACCTTCGTCCTAGTAGAAGCTACAGTACTTGCTATTCTCCACCACCAATCACTATGCTTGTGCGAATGCTGCCAGTCCATCACAAACTGTCCCGTGCCATCGGCATGTGCCATCAGCATACACCCAACACACGTCGCTCCTCGAGCAGCTAGTAGAGTTGTCGCGCAACGGGACATCTTTCAAGTCTGCAAAGCAGTCCGTGATGCATCGTGTACTGTTGGGCATCATGGGTATGGTGTCTACAGTTAGTATCGGGTCTCTAGACTGCAAGACGTTGGTTGCTATCTCTGACTTTCTTGACACTTTCTGAATGCGATACCTGGACTGACTACGACGCTTGCCTGTCTACGCAGCTCCATGAACCACACGTGATCTTGTTCTATTTTATTGAAGCTCAGTTAGCGTCCGCCTGAACTACAACACGCTCTATTGCGCCAAGATGGTGCAAGCAGCAGTTCCGCACTATATAAACATGACATTGAATTGAGTTCTCCCTTGAAACAACACACATTTTTCGTATCAGGCAATGTAAGTTTCGTTTCCAGTAAGATTGCTCAAGCTTTCTTTTGTTTCTTTGCCTTGGCACTGAAATATCGGCCGACGAAGAACTGAAGGAACAAAAAGAGATAACTTCCATACATGACGAACGCTGCCGTGTTATTTTCGCGCTCAATCATGCATGTGTCGTCCGTCAAATAATAGTAGAACGCCATCAACGTTACAGCAATGCCAACAATCATCTGAGAAATCTGAAACGCAGTGATAATGATTGGGTTGAACCATTTTGGGCGAAGACGCATTGCCATGAGGAAATAGTAGAAATACATGCTGGCGTGAACAGAGTAGTTCATAACAACAAAGAAAATACCAGGAGGCGACTTGGTGACATATGAATGCCAGCAATACAGTAGGACAGTAATGTGATGGTACCAATGCAAGAAAATGAGGGGTTTCTTGTGAATAACGATGAAGAATGTGTCAAAAAGCTCACTGTGGTGGTGAGAATGTTAGAATATGCTGATGGTGGTGATGGCTCACATGTATCAATGATCAATGATCAATGCTCAATGCACTTACGGGAATTTGCTCAAGATGAAGGCCTGTACCCAAAGACCTGTCGATCCAGATCCATAGGTTGATCTTGGATCCAAGCACAAATTATCTCTCAGACTCATGGAGGTAAGGTTATGCAAGAGCTGAGGGGCTGTTCGCAACATGCCAATTGTCGAAAAGACACTCAAAAAGAGGTTCCAGGCTGACATTGCGTTCCTCCATTTCCAAGACTCTGAATTCCTCATCAAGTGTTGGCCACCAAAGATTAGAGCGGCGTAAAGGACGCAAGTTCCAATTGGGAACATGGGGTTGTCTGTCATCCAATGGTGCACAGGAACAGGATCATAGTATGGTTCGAAGCTGGGACAAGAAGAAAGGGGGCGGGTAAGAGTTATGTCACACGGAACGACAAACGACAACGTGAAAACGAAGACGCCAAAACAAGCATCTTGACAATGACAACGCGAAGAGGAAGATGAAGTGCCCCCACAATGGATCAGATTGCGTATTGCGTATTGAGTGCACGTACTGCGTTGTCCCCGGGATGTTAGCAAGCTCTCCCTTCCAAGCCCCCTGGAGCTCCAAAATGACTGCAGACAAGATGAGAGCCCCGTCGACAAGAAGGCTCCTTTCCTTCGACTTTATGAACAGTTCTGGTACGTGTACAGTGCCTGCCGCATACATGCATACATGCACTTCGTTTGCTGTCCACCCCAACGCATGGTGAAAGTCACGGGAAGCTCCAGGAACGATTGATTGATTCTTGCATTATCGCGGCATTCATCGGCACCGAAAATGACAATAGCTAAATAACTCGCAAGCCAATGATACACCGATCCAAGGCAACGACGACGATGCTTCTCGCTTTCTCTACCCAGATATACTCACTCCATGTAGTAACTTCTCAGTTGAGGGAAGACACAACTGAATTCATTGTAAGGAATGCCTTCACTGTTCAGGGCTTCGCAAGCAGCGCTCATGTTTTCAAGATGTAAATGGGATAGCAAGAATGGAATTGCTTGGATAAAAGTGGGGACATGCACGTGCGAAAATTTCAAAATTGCATTTCCAATTTGAATCGGTGGGATCAAAATTGAAATTGCGTGGATTGTATTGATAAAATAATATTGATCTATTTACCTGTAAAAGATACTCACGAATAACCGTAATGACAGTTTCAATGGATGGAGGAGTGTGAGTAGTTCCTCCCAAATCAGGAACATGTGCAGACGTCAGGTACTGTATGCACATGACGGTGCTACGACGTACCTATCAGGAGAACTTGGGAGGCTTTCATTACATGTCAACCCGCGGGAGGGTACTGTACAAAAGGCACACGAATCTTCGCAAAACCAAGAAGCAAGACTTGCTAGGGCTAGCTAGGGTACAGTACGGCATGCCTATGGACTTCCGAACCAACGATTGCAGTATGAGCTCCTAAAAAGAAATCAAAATTCTTGTCCCTATTACATCAACATAATTCCCGGCCATGGTGGGAAGCAGCCTCCATCTCACGACACCTCCGACGTGTAGAAAATTGAGAGAGGACTTGAGGGCATAACTTGTTTACATCAAAATGAACGCGACAATTGCTCCTCCCATGGCAGCAAGGGTGGCGGCGACACCTGGAGCGCTAGAGTCAACGATTCTCTTGCAAACACAGCACGCAGAGTTGGCAGTGAATCCCTTAAAAGCGTTTGAGTTTCCAAATTTGGAGCAACGTGTGTCGGCATCGTCGGCATACCACTCGCAGCCGTATGCGTCGCCACCAGCATCGTGCCAGTCAGGGACATCGTTGCACTCGCATTCGGTTTCGCAGAGAATCTGCTCGTCGTCGTCAGCGTCTTTATAGGTAAATTCACAATCCAAAAATGCTTGGGTCTCACCAAAGCATGCGGGGCAGCACTCGGCAAGTTCGCAATATTCAGTCTTGGAGCTCTCGCACAACTCAGCAGTTTTGTTGCCAGCAATCGTAGTGTTGAGGAGAACACAGTCTTGACCACAAGCGAGCAAATTGTCTTGAAGACAAAGCTGCATAGTGCGCTCTTCCTTGGTACAATCCAAGAACGATTGGCCACTTTCATCTTCGGCAGCGCGCACCGTCTGTGCTCAAGAAGTGGAAAAGTCAAGTCAGATCAGCATTTTCAAGCAACGAGGTTTCATTCGCACTCGAGACTCGAGACTCACCATGATGGAGGCAAGAAGGCAAAGAAGGCAGAACAACTTCATATTGAAAAGGTGGGGGGTAATTAGATGAAAGGAATGAAACAAAAAATGAACTACCTCACTGTTGACAGAGTCGATCGGTCCATGAATCTCAGAGTGAAGAATCTGCATGAATCTCGATGAATCTGTGTAAAACGTGCGCGTAGATTTGTACTACGACAGTATAGTCCATACCAGTAGGAAGATTCGTACGTTTGTTCGTCCATGAATCTCCATTACACACGACACTGCGCTACATTGAACATGGTGTGCTGCCCGACCAAGCAACTTCTCTAGACTAATTAATGTACCTGTACATGTACAATAGCAGCCCCCCCGAACGGGCGATATTGTGCATATCCCGCCAATGTGGCGAAGAAGCGATCCTGTACGCGCGTAGCAAGAGTTCGTTCTTGGGTGAAAAGTGGAAATACCTGTAAACGCTAGCGACCCGCACGTTTTCGTAAAAGGATGCCTCCTCACAACTTCAGAAGAAGAAGTTAGCCCCCTCGAACGATGGCCGATTTCATGTTTTTGGCGTACGGACAAACGGGGACGAGGAAAACGGCGACACTATTTGGATCGGGACATTTTACCGACCTTCGGTTTGTTTGAGAAATCCCAACCAAAACCTGGCTCAAAAACGGTCATTGCACTGTCCGCCATTGGATTATTGAATATGACTTGGAATTTGTCTTGGATCTGATGGAAGACGAACGTGATGACAATGCGCTTTTCGTGGATCCCAAAACAAACGGGCTGGATGCAAGCGAATTGTGTTACAGTCTTCCAATGATGTCTTTCCCCTCCCTCGAACTATCCTGACGAGACGAAATTCTCGGGGCACCATTATGGATCCTAGTAGTCGAGCCGATGAGGGAGATCGTGTCGGATCCAGCCGACCCCATTGTGCTTTCATTTTTGCGATGGCAACACCAATGCAACTTGGCCAAAGTTTCGTCAAACTTGTGTTCATGTCGCCAATTTGGCTGGTGCAGAACGACCCTCCAAAGTAGTCGGCAGATATACCAGTGACGCCAGCGCAACACGAAGTCTATCAGTACAGGAACAACAGGGACATCCGATGGCATGTAGTGTTGTTGGCGTATGGTAAAACAATGATTGAACCAGACAACTCGAATCAATCGCAACTTTTCTCCACTGAATCCTAAGAAGAAAAGTACGCACTGTGTACACTCTCCTGTTCTGGTAGAAAATCTAAGCTGCTACTCGGATTGATTCGTTTTGAGTAGATGGCTGTTTTCGACCGGATCTGGCTGCACTCAGCTCGCGGTGGACTGCATGTACACTGTACCCATACGGTAATGATCGCACTATACACTTGCGAGTGCAATAAGTTTCAACTAGGGACAATATGGTTTAGATCAAAGGTGCTCAAAAGAGTCAAGGAGGTACATGTACATACATGTACCTCTCTCTCTAGAGTTCGAATGCAATGAATGAATGAGACTGTACTGTACCGCTTCTGTACTGTAGATTGATGCAGTAGATAATCGATTTTGCGCGGATTTCGCGCGACGGATCCAATGAGGTGTACTCAGATTTGCCACTTCAACTTGTGCCGATCGATTCCACTTGGTTTCTTCGCTTCCACATTTTGGTCAAGCGCAACCTTGTATCTTCGAATCTGCAGCCGACCAAGATGACGATGATGAAGCTGCTGCAGGTCTTCCTGCTCCTTATTAGCTCGTGCGAAGCCTTTTCATCTCTGAAAATGATGGCCTCGACAACCAACACAGGGAAAGGCAAGACCAACGTTGTTGCTGGCGCGACGGGATACATTGGAAAAGCGGTGGTGCGAGAATCGGTTCGGCAGGGATACAACACGATTGCATTGGTGCGAGATGCCTCCAAAGTTAACAGTGAAGATGGAAGAATGATGTTTGGTCAGGCTTTTGAAGGTGCCAAAATAGTGGAATGTGATGTCTGTGATCCTGTTCAATTGACCAAGGTGCGTGTTTGTGTGTGTATGGTTCCTGTATGGTTCCTGTATGGTGTATGAATCTCTTACAAGTAGCGAACGCTTCACAACGAACAATTCTCTCATGCATTATCACTCATCAATCATCTAGACCATGAAAGATCTTTCTGAAGAGAATGGAAAGATAGAAGGCGTTATTTCCTGTCTCGCCTCTCGCTCTGGTATTAAGAAAGACGCTTACGCCATTGACTACCAGGCTACGTTGAACTGCTTGGAAGCCGGTGCGGCTGCCAATGCCCGTCACTTTGTTATGTTAAGTGCATTCTGTGTGAAGAACCCTTGGTTGCAATTCCAGCAGGCCAAGCTGAAGTTTGAGGACGCGCTAACGTCGCAGTCAGATATGACTTACAGCATTGTCCGTCCCACCGCATTTTTCAAGTCTGTTTCTGGACAACTGGAAGTGGTTCAATCTGGTGCTCCATTCGTCATGTTCGGGGATGGTAAAGTCACTCGATGCAATCCTATTTCTGAAGCGGACCTGGCCACATACTTGATTGACTGCATCGCCATGAAGGCACGCGAGAACAAGATTGTCGATCTGGGTGGTCCAGACGAACCACTCACCATGCTGACACAGGGGGAAATGTTGTTCAAGGCCGTCGGAAAAGAGGAAAACTTCTTCTTCGCTCCGCTCTGGCTTTTTGATGTTATTATTGATTCCCTCCAGTGGGTCGCTGATACCTTCAACTCGGAGCCCTTTGAGAACTTTGCCGAAACTGGTCGTATTGGCAAATATTATGCCGTTGAAGACATGTTGACGACCGAACCGGATGAAAAGTTTGGAACCATGACGCTGCAAGAGCACTACGATAAGATTGCGGTGGAGGGACAAGAATATGACCCATACACAACAATGTGAGTATCAAGTCTGCACACGGATCACTGGCAAAGCTTCTTACCGACGAACAATTCGAGGCACTACGTGAGTGCATTCCTTTCTTTGACTAACCCCGAGGCTCTCTCTTTCGCACTATAGGTTTGCAACCAAGCCAAAGCCTGAGTAAGTAGGCGCCTGGGTTGATTTAGCACAAATGAGTGGATTCATAGAGTGAGCGAGACTGTGTAATTTTCCAAGTTACTTGTTTGTTATTGTGACTGGTGTGAGGTATTGTAGTAGTAGAGTGTGAATGTGCTGATGATGATGGAAGCTGGGAGTACGGTGTTCAGTGCGGTGTTTATTCCTTCCTGTGACCAAAAGAGTGGCAGCCACTCCTCTCAGATTACATCTCCGAGTGTCTTCTGAGGATCTCCGATGTATCTCAACAGATGAGTTTCTCCTTTTCTAAGCGACTGAAGCTCAATATCTATCTGTGCTGAACTTACTGAGAAACTAGGGTATATCTCACAATCTAAATGAACAATGGTTGTCAACACCAAATCTATTCTACTCGTACAATAGATCACTTCTAGCTAAAAGTGGACTTGCGATGAGCTCAAGGCACTTGCCACTTGTATGTTTTTCTGTGTCTGTCTGAGTAGTAGTACCCTTTAGACAGACAAAAGACCGTTATAATTTCGTCAAGTCTTTTCGACATGCAGTAGAATGAAACAGAATAAAAATGGTGACCAGGAGCGGAGAGGCATGTATGGTCAATGGTGATGTTTATAGAGTTTAAAATAGTATTGTATTGTGAGGGGCGCGCAATGGGATGTTGGTTGGGGGGTGGGGCGAGAGTCAAGGGAGCAATTTAGAACGAGTTAGGATCGGGAAGGTTGGTCAAAACGAAACCAGCACCGACGGCAAAGGCAGCAAAGGCGGCTCCTCCAATTATCACTCCAGTCATCTTTTCTTCGCTGCTCTTTGTTTCCAGTTCTTCACGGGGCTCTATCGCCCACACGTTTGACTTTCCATCTTGATCAATACTGACACCACGTTCGACAGTAGGAGGGCCTTCAAAGAGCTGAGTCGCCGAGTTGCTAGTGACAACCTTAGGGGCTGCGAAAGAGAAGGCATGATCACAATGTGAGAATAGGGGAATGCGAGAAAACGAGAGTACTGCGGTCAATGCCAATGCAAGAATTCTCTTCTTCCCAACATTCGCACAATCGAACATTGTGAACATCCAACCCATTGAAATTTGTACTCACCAGTGAATGCCGAGGCAGTGCTCAAGGCAACAGCGAGGAGGGCAACAGTGTAACGAGCCATGATGTTTTGTGGTTTCGAATGCTTTTTAGGTAAACTAAGAGATTATGGAGACAGGATGTAGTAGCAATTAGAGAATCAGAAGGTGGCGGAGGTGGGATCCTGACACAGTTTTGTTGCTGGATGGGTTTTGTGATGATGCTGTCCACGTGAGTGAAAAATGTGAGAAGTGATACCTACGTCACTATTCTTTCCTCCAGAGTGTTGAAATAATTAGCCCTCCATTGAGTCCAGCTGACTTCATTCCAGTCCCACCTGTGGTGGCTAACACGATACTTGTCAGAATAGCAGCAAGAGGTGAACGCAACATGCTGACATGCGTCCTTCGTCCGCCGACGAGTGCCATGTAATCTAGAGATGGCATCCACTCTAGTGGACAAGGCATCTGGTACCCCGTATTGCGTGTCGAATGAAAGCCTAAGAGCGGTGACACTACCAAAGATAACCCAAGCTGACGGTACTTGTACTGTAGCTGCTGGGCTGTATCATGAGCATCCCGTCTATATTCATGATGCGAGCCAGGATCAGTGTCTTGTAGTGTGTCTAATGGTTTGCCAATGTCAAACTATGCCATCCCATATTATTAAAAAATTATAATATAAAAGTATGGTCCCACTACGTTGCCTGTGATGTCCACTTCTATGCTAAGTTTCAAGCGCACAGTTGTTCGGTGGACGGATTGTGGAGTTCCGTTAACATTGAGTGGGACATGAATGCTGCCAGGTAGCGGGCTGCCGCCTTTGGCCGACGCAACCTCACCGAGATCTTACGTCAATGAATAATGGATTTCGCAATTCCTGTATAACGGACATGTCATCAACATCCTTTGTCTCTTGAAGCACTTTTTATTCTTGTACTTTCCTCTCACTGTACCGTTGAAGGAGGTATGGCTGTTGATCTCGTAGCAGAATAGTGTACTTGAACAGCTCGTCGACAACGTCCACAACACGTGATCGAACTGCTGAATCTTTCATTGTTCCGTCCTCATTAAACTCCATATAGGCACGTGGGATACTTGCCTGGTTGGGAATGACCACCATTCGCATCCATCGCCACAAAACCCTGAGATTGTTGACTGTATTGAAGCTCTGTGATCCGGCCTCAACCTGCATCACAGCGACAGTCTTTCCCTGCGTCGGTCGGACGGCGCCTTCAGTTAGTGGCATCCAGTCCACTTGATTCTTAAAGACTGCACTGTAGTTCCCGTGAACTTCAGGAGATACCCAAAGCATTCCTTCACACCATCGCGTCAATCTTCTCAGTTCTGCAATCTTGGGGACTGTCGAAGGATATCCTGGGAGAACAATGGCAACCCTGTCGGATCGAAAAGATGGACATTGGCACCGCAGCTAGCAAGGATTCGGCCACACTCTATTGCGACAAAGCGACTGCACGAAGCCGCTCGAAGACTTCCACTGAGGATGAGGAATCGAGGAGGGTGGTTTGAAATCCTTTGCGACAGAGCGGAGACAGTCGCCTCGACAGCTGATACAGCTGATACCGACGACACTCCTTCCTCTTGACACAGAAAATCTACAGTTCCAGTGGGGCAGCAACTCATGTGAATGGGACGTCCCAATTCTGTTATGTGAATGCTGGCGGGACTTGGCTCTGCAGCACCAGGAGGCATCACGTCTGGAGGAAAATCAGTTCCATTACTGCCGTCCGGATCGAATCTTGACCATTCCTCAGAAGCCGTTGTGAGGCCAGCTCTATCAGCATGACTCGTATTCTCCGTCGTGACGTTGCCAGAGTGAAACTGGTGAGGTGGGTGTGAGGTACTGTATTCAGACTAAACTGCAAAACATCACATTCAAAATATCAAAGATATTTTGACAGGGACATCTGGGGATCTACTCAATGAGAGCCACTCACTACATAGAGCAACTGTGTGACTTTGGCACGATCTGACCAAACTGCCGGATGTTTCTCCCTCGTAAATGTACTACTGGAGTAGTACTACTAGCTATCGACGATTGTATGTATTAATACTGGTACTACCTACTTGCACATACGTCATTTACCAGCTCAAGATCTCAATGCCTCAGGCATCACAGGATCTCCAGGAGAGCAGCGTATTCTGTGACAGCCCCCCGACCCTTGTGATCGAGTTGTTCACAAGTACGATCGCCATCAAACAACCGTCCATCTTGACCTTACGAAGCTTTGTCTCTTGGTAGAACTGTCATCTACCATCAACTAGCCGCATTACACATCACACCCACTCTTGACATCCTCTATCTAACGCAAAACGCAACATTGAACATGATGCAAAGATCCATTCTTGCGTTTCTCGCACTGGTTGCTGCAGGCAGTGCCTTTACGACTCCTCGTCGTGTCATGACCATTCATGCTACAGCGTTGCATGCTGCCACTGGTTCTGCCGCTGACAAGGTTGATGATTACGAAGAACCTGGTCGCAACCCGGATCGCCCCGAACTACCCGAGTTGAAGAATGACTTCGATTGGGACGCGAAATTCGGCGCTGATGATGATTGGAGTACAGAAAACGTACCAGGAAAGGTTGTCTTGAACGAAATTGACTTGGCGAAACAAGTGACAGAGTTGGACAGGTTGGAAGAAACGTGGCGTAAGCAACGTATCCGAAAGGAATACGAAAAAGAGCGTCTTCTTGGCTTTACCGAACAAGCCGAGACATACAACGGACGATTCGCCATGTTCTTCTTGGTTGTCGGGCTCCTGACGGAATACTGGACGGGTATTAGTCTTCCTGGTCAAGTCGAGGAAATGCTACGTGTGGGTGGTGTTATCGGATTTGAGGGATAAATTCAGTTAAGCTTGAGGCTAGGCGGCAAGGCAGAAAAAGAATACACGTAGCATGCTACTACAAGCTATCACTTTACTTTTTACAAACAACATCCCCTTTCAGACAATCAATACAATCTTTCGAGACTGTCTATTGGTGCTTACATGCAGAAAAGACTATGACTGGACAAGTAGGGACCTTCCAGCTTCCACAGCACGATGTTGTAGTGTTGACAGAACGAAAATTCTAAGTGCCTCGACTGCGATTCTTCTAGGTTCGCGAGTGATGCCGCGGCCAACACAAGCCACACCGCCCACCGGTTCTTCTCCGTGAGTCTGTTTCAAGTGAAAAAGCTCATGCACATTCGAACGTTGATTGAGAGTTTACCAATACTGCTACCGATTTTGCTAACCCAAGTGGGATCACACCTTCTCCTAGAGTGCAGCATGATAATGTACAAGTACAATCTTCTGAGCCACCGCCCACGGCAGGCTTGCTACCAAAAATCGCTTTCCTGTTTTATAATCTGGTTGTTACGGCTTGTCCTATCTGACTGACTTGGTACTATCAGTGCTAAGGCTAGGTCAACTTCAGGCCTTTCTTTTTCGATTGGCGGAGCTCCAAGAGCTCGAGCGGTAGTGGCAGTTGTCCTGATTCTTCTTATGATACCCATCCCATCGTACTGGATGAGTTGTGGGCATGTATGGAGATCTGAGCTTTTCGGCTTGGTCTGGAGTGGTTGGGTTTTGGTTGGTGATGGGATTTTGCTGTTCACTGTTGTTTCAACGATCCCTGTCTTGACCAATAATGGAACAGGGCAGCCGCGGAATCTGGCGAGTGTTTTGCTGTTGTCATTGGTTCGGGCGTCTTCAGGGTGTATTTGATGAGTGATGGGACATGTGCTACGAGGTTCTTCCTCTCTGAATTTGAGTGTTGGTGGTATCCGAGCTCATTTTCATGTCATCCATTTTGACGACTGTCCAGTCATATTGTGATTGTGAAATCCAGGACACTTGAGCATGCATAGGATCACCACCACATCACATTTGATGAGGTAGCAACTGTCATTATGTTCCCAATTTTGACTTGGGCCTTATTGAAAGTCATGAGGGAATCACCTTGTAAAATATGATGTACCTGCTGGGTCCACTTGTTCACTTCGAACTTACATGTCTGTAGCCAGCGCTCTGATGTTCCAGTCTTCAAGATTGAAACAGTCATTTTGAACAACTATATACTATCCTTATCTGAATGAGTCCTATACAACTTGTATACGACACTGTTGATCTTGGTGACCTTTAGTGGTTCTCCACACTCAATTGCAATGACTGGCACACAATGAACTTTAGCCATTCCGGCTTTTGAGTTCTGATTGGTTAATTCATTAACCTTCATGATACCTTAATAAGAGTCCTTTTGACTTTTAACTTTTGACTTTCCTCCTGTCTAAGTGAGTGTTAACACTATGCACTATGCTAGTATCCGTGGATTCTAAACAAAGAAGAAAAGTAGTTGATGATAAATTGTGAGTACTAAAAGTGAATTATTATTTTGATGAAGGTCTTTGGTCCTCCAAGACCTCTGACTAATAAACCAGTTCCTCTGTGCAGATACTTGGCCAGAGTATTATTCTACAGGCAGAGCACTGTATGTAGCGATGAGTAGACATATACCATACTAGTCTTGAATTAGGCATTCTATTGGCTTAACTTCATAGAGTACTTTGATTAGAAAGGTAGATTTAGGTACTAGCGACAACCTCAGTATGGTCAACGCCCCCCAAAAGAGCCCTTGGTGACAAGCCACTATCTTTGATTGGTCTTTTGCAACAAACAATCAGATATGCAAGTGTGTTGGTAGCTGGCCATTGTCATTGCCAACTTTTTTCGTCCACTAACCTGCCCACTCAAGCCTCTAGAGGTATATTGCTTCGAATAAAACTAATCAATTTGACTCAACATTAGCGGAGAATCGGAATTCTAGCTTAAACAAATCTAGCCACCAGATCCCCAAACGTATCAATATAGACCTACATAGTCTAGCGCTCGCACTTGCATAGTAAAACGAGCAGCGAGGAATAACTCTGGCTATGTACAACATAGGGAGCCTTATTGCAAGACTTGGGAATCACCCTGACAATTCACTGAGGGTTATGACCTCCTGACCTCTCTCCAAAGAGTCAGTGTTGGACCAGATCATCCAGCATGACCTTCACTTGTTGAACCAGCGTGGTTGTGCACTCTTGTCTTTATCTGACAAAGGAGCTAGGAATATAGTTCTCTTCTGGAACTGGCTGAATGAGTCTATTCATAGCACAGTAACAGTACAACAAACTATGGTAGCAACTTGATGCTATCTAAAATTTTAGTACACTATATTGCATGGCTGTCTGCTAGGCAAGTAGCGCTTTGGATCTGATCTGTCCGACAATACAGATGTGTAGTAAGAAACATCCAAAGGTCATTTCTTGAAGCATGCAAAGGACAGGAGAACTCACAACGGCCCAGATGGTGGGACCGACTCTGTTACCCTGTCCAATACTATGAAGAGGTAAAGTAAAGATGTCACTGATCCACTTGCTTGTAGAATCCCCAAACATTGTGTGAATAAGACGCTTCATTTTCTGGAGAGTAGTGATAGCAGCAGCTGTTGGGATGCCCTGTTGTTGCACACACAATTCAACCACAGCCAGAGCATGATTCTGCTGTATCAACTTTTAGTGTCGTTGCTACATAGTGTCCTCACAGTCCATCCTTTTTGGAGAATGAGATCAAAGGTTATATTTGCTTGTTGGTGGTGTTCTGGGTGATGGCACAATGGAACTTGCAACTGCTGAACTGCTCCTTTGTAAGTTGATCAAACAATTCAGCCAAGTACATCAATTCTTGGCTGGTGTATCTGTTCAAGAGGATAAAATCCAAAACAAAGAGAATGATTGGATCCTCCTTTCTTTTTTAGCATAACACCAGTTGCATGTTGCCAATGCATTGGAGAGTAGCCTGTTACCATTGGGATGTTTGTCATGGCTGCATTGATTTCTGCCATAAGATGTCATTGGGTTCCTGCGTTTGTGAAGAGAAACATCCTTGGATCCATATCTCAATGGTAAGCCATTGTGGATGCTCAAGCAAGAGCAGATTGCGCTTCTGGGTGCTCTTGGGGGGAAAGGGTAGGAGTTGTCTGGTGGCAGATTGTCAATGCCTGGAGAAGGTTGGTGAGTACCAACAAGAACTGCATTGGTCACAACGCCAATACCAACAGGTCCAAATTCCTTGAGGAGGGGATTCTTCTTCAGGAAGGGGATTTTGTGAGCTTGCTGACATTTCTCACGGTTGGTGGTCAAAAGAGTCCATTCAATGGATTATTTGTGGGTGATCATCTTAGGGAGCCTGTTTTCGTCAATGATGGTTATGAACGTAACTCCGGAGCTTGTCCTGGACCATTTTTATGTGCTGGGCTTGGGCCTACTGCTTCTCTTTGTGGTTTGTAAGATCTTCAACTCTGTAGATTGCTTTGACTGGTTCTTGATAGCTAAGGCAATTGCTAGGCTTCTCCAGGCGGTCTTCTTGGATCATATCCACTGAGTTCTTGACTTTACGATTGTAGATCAAACATGCTTTCTCCTACTCTGTACATGTGGCAACGTTGAGAGGTTCTGGAATCTCGATATGTCTTACTTGGATAAGCTGTTGAAGATAGCGATCTTTCATATTCTTGCCTCACATTGTCAGATAAGAACTGACCAAGCTTCAAGAAGTTTCCAGATGTGAGGAAGCTGAGGACTCCATGGAACCTTGCCAAGTTTCAGTTTATGACATCACATTGCAGGCTTAGCCATGGAAATCATTCCAACAATAGGGGCAGAAACAGATTGGATCATGAATGACAATCGAGACATCAATGGACCCCTCGTGCACAATCCTAGCTACGTGTACTTCACAATGATCATATATTCATTTTAACTTTAGGTGCCATTATTGATTCTTGGAAATTTCAGATTGTGCTGTAGCAAAACTGGGACTCAGGAACAGATTCAAGTACTACTTTCTGCAACAGGGAATATGGAACTGGAACCAGCAGAACCATTGTGGGCCAACTGGCATGCTGCAGGTAACAAACAAGCAAGAAACAAGTTGAAGATGGAGACATACTTGAGCAATTGCCCACTTTTCGGAACTCATACACCATAGCATAACAATGGGGTGATCTACATATACAAGGTTGTTGTTCTCTTACTGGCAACACTCTAAGCTCTAAGCCTGCAAGAATGGGGTTCTTCAAGTGTAATCTTGGACAAGTCTTCTCCAGCCAAAAGTGTCAACTCGCAGACGTGGTTCGCCTTCTTTGTTTGCTCTTTCGCGTCAAGCGGATCATTTGCATTACAGGAAACTCCAAACTGTCGCGGTATAGGCGTTCTGCAAGAAGTGGTACAATGTGCACTTCAAGTACTTCAAGTGTCAACTGTGATGTCAATTTCTGGTCGTGTGCATGTAGTTTTCCCCAAAATGTAAGTCACGCTGGGTAGGGTGTCACCCAAACCACTTGAGAACATCGCGCTAGAGACTAGCCATGATGTTTGTTGCAGAGTCTTTCTCTCACAAAAGGACAGCAAAGAAAAGAGCTTGTTGGTTGGTGCTCAGATTTGGAAATTAACTGACAATGTTTATCACTGATCGACTTAAGTCTACTTTTGGGAAGCTCGCCCCATCATCTTCGAAGCGGCTGAATGGGTTGAAGCGAAATAACTCGGATCCTCGCCATCACTTGGATCGTTCTATGGACGACAATACCGAACAAAGTATTGCCAAGCTTGGAGTTCAAGAATATCAAGACTATGTGATTCAGCAAACATGCTACGAACAGGTTTGTCGTGACACCTGTTGCTATCATCCATACTAGAGCATGAGCGCCATTGGGGTAGCTACATTACAAGACTGTCCTATTCCAAAAACTGTAAAGCCCCAGTATAATCGTCGGTAAAGAATCTCTAAAATGAATGTAGCCTTCATCAACAACACTAGACCAGACAACGTAGTATAGGTTTCATACTCCAGAGTTCGGCCGCTAAAGGTGAGGAGACGACCTGGAGCTCTTTGTACAAGGAAAGCTGCTCATATCATCACAACAAGCCTCAGGTGGGAAGTTCAGATTCCCACCCGATCAAGCCATATATTTGTGAATAGACTACGGGGTAGAAGCTACGACACCACATTTTGTGAAGTACTTGGAAGAGACGGGCTTTGGCGCACACCGACCACTCCGACCTGGAAATTGACTCCCTAACGTGGTAGAAGTCAGTGAGCTTTGTGTGATTTTTCCTGCTACAATTGAGGGCTGCTTTCAGGGGGCAGACGCTACGAGCGCTTCTTCCTGCATCGATTCACAGACGTACATGTAGAGGCACAATTACAACTTCATTTTAGCTCTCCTGTCATTAAATGTCATCGTCATCATCAATGCTGAACTGCGATGCAGCACTTGCAGCCGGAGAGAACATGTCAGTCGTTGTGTTTGCAACGGGAGAGAGCAAGTCTACTGCCGGAAGCAACTCCTGTTTGGATACTCCGTGCCAACTTCCCTCTTCTGGTGTCTTATTTCCTGCTGTTGTTGCTGCCGTGGCAACTGCTGCAGGAGGTGTATCCAGCAGATCCGTGGGTGGTGGCAAGTCGACAACAGTAGGTGCTGGTGCTTCTGCAACAGGCGTCGCAGAAGCTTCCTTCTTTCGAGCCAAGGGATTGGTGAAGGTTGGCGCCGCTATCTTTGTTATCTTCATCTTTTCAAAGACACCGGCAGCCATGGATCCGGCACCCGCCACAGCACTGCCTGCTGTCGCCACTGCCTTGCCAGCAACATCCTTGGACATTTCCAATGGATTCTGGCTACCCCCAGAGCTGTTTTCCTTTGTTAGCAACTGTTGTTCATACCGAATCTTCAAACGACCAGCAATGAGGCGTAATTCTTCAACCGATTTGGGGCCCGCACCCAGCAAATCGTCGCGGACTCGACGTTCGGTTCGTTCCATAATTTCCGAAAAGTCAAAGACTGTAACAGCGCGACCTCCCTCACCCTTACCGCCACCAGGCATGTTGGATGAACCATCCTCCTTACCAGGGACACATCTTTCTCGATTCATTTCACCCACAACATCACAAAGCATATTCATACTGATCTCTTGACAAGCCAAAATGGCATTGGGGTCAGCAAACATACGCCAAAAGGGCTTTTGAGACATTAATGCCTCCATCTTGTCAGTTGACTTTGCCAACATGAGAAACTTTGCCATCATATCCGTCACATTAATGCATGTAATGCCAAAAGGGAGGACGGCAGCGTCCCCGTCAGGATGAAAACGCTTGACAGTCGTCAGGCAAGATTCAACCCTTTGGGGTATCGTGGATGAGCAGTGTAACGCGTGAGAGACACAAAAGGGGATTGCATCATGAAAACAATTTGTCACGACCATGAAATCATAGAAGATTGGACTCACATGTGCACCATCATGGCAAGAGACAAGACTCCTCCAGATCGAAAGTCCGTAACGGGATCTGGCTGTTGAAAGCCAAGTCGTTCCACCCAAAACTCGTGCGGAATCGGCGGCAGCCCCTTTTCATCAATGAGAGTATCGACATCTCCTGTGAGCATGTCAGCAAACGGCATAATGGCTCCATTCATCCACAATCGAACGATCAAATTGTCATAGGAGATGACCATTTTTCCAGAATCCTCAATACCCTGTTCCCACCATGGCATGTGCAAGACTGCCTTTTGTGCCGCTGTTGCTTGATAGGGGCGCGAGAGTCGGAGCCCGCTTCGACATTTACAATGAAGCAGTTGTCGATACATCAATACCTGAGACGCAACCGTCTTGTCCGGCAACGTGTATTTGGATTGAAGAAAGGGGGACGCCCCCGTGGGAATTAGATTCCCAATGGCTCGACCTGTATTCCCAATATTACCACCAATGCTGCCGATCACATTCGTCGCTGACAACGATAGTTTTCCAAATACATTCTTAGCCTTGTCTGCAGGAGTCGCTGAGCCCTCAGCATTACTCTCAGCATTGCTGTCGCTCATCATTGCAATGGCCGAATCGAAAATTGATTTTTGTTGGCTTTGTCTTTGTCTTAATTCTGGTGCAGTATTAATTTCAGTTTCGGTTTTAGTTTCAAGTGGTGATTCAGAAGTCCCTAAAACATCCACAACCTGACAGATATCTGTTCCGCAGGAAAAACTATCTAGAAGATAGTCTTGAATCGATGAAGTCTCGCAATTGAAATTACTTTTACTTGGTCCCAAATCGAAGACAACCTCTTCTTCTTCCTCTTGTTTATTTCTTCCTCCTCTCTTTCTGCGACTTGATCGCCTGCTCCTTCTAGAAGAAGACTCAGAGGATTTGGTGATGTTGGAGGACTCGTCTTCTTCGAAAGATGTCTTCGAAGAAGCCAGTGTTGTTCAAACAGGAGGTCGCTGCCTTTCTTGGTTTTGATTTTAGAACGAGAGAACTGAAATGGGCAAGACTCAAAAAAGACTCTCCAAACATTCAATTTTATACAGGGCTGAATACAAATAGATGTACCAACTTGTACAGCACTGTACCTAGCACAGTATGACGGTACAAATCTTGATGCGGTACCGCTAGCTAAGTAGTCTAGCAAGAACATACTGGAGTAGTAATGTATGCATACTAGTACCTGGTACCTCTCTCCGGACAGATAGTTCTGACCTGACTACTCGTAGAGTATCGATGGTCTTAACAAGGTGGATTAGCAGCCATAAACATGAAGGACTATATAAAATTTCAAATCACCAATCATGTTCAGGATCACGTGCACGTTCCATTCGGATACCCGCGTTCATTTTATGTTGGTATTGGATTTTGTTTGCATCTTCATGCATATCATCAATCATTGTATGATGGACTTGGTCCAATTCTTCTTGCCAATGACCATCCGAGTCACCGTCAGGAGCATCGACAGCAAAGACTTTCCGAGCAGCAACTGCATCTTCGAGAATGGACCCCTCAACTTCGTTCTTCATGTGGCCATTTCCATCCATGACAAAGATATTCTCGACGTTTCGTTCCACCGTTTCGTCTTTCTCTAGTGTGAGACCCTTGGGAGTATCTTCGAACATTTGTTTGACTCCGTCTAGCTCCTCTTGATAGCGGCCATCGGGGTCGCCATCAGGTGCATCAACGGCTGCGAATTTGCGAGACTCGTAGATTTCGGCTGCATCCTGTGAGAGTGTCGATGCAATCATGTGTTGCACTTCCTTCAGCTCCTCTTGGTAATGGCCATCAGGATCGCCATCGGGTCCATCAACGGCAAAAAAATTGCGGGCTTCGGTGATTTCTGTTGCGTCCTCGTACAAGGATGCATGATCAATAATGTCCGAGACTTGTTGGAACTCATCTTGAACGTAGCAGTCGGGTTCGCCATCGGGAGCATCCACAGCAAAAGTTCTGTGAGCTTGCTCCATCATGGTTTTGAGTTCCGCAACGGTGAGTTTAAGAGTTTCTTTATGATGCGCTGCCTCTTGAAATGTTGGATCAACCGGGTCCATGGGTAGTTTGGCGTAGCTCTCTTGGAGCTCCTTGAGCGATCTGTCAAGTTTCTTGGTATGTTCCAACATACCGTCCAGGTATTCCCTGTATCCCGACATGAGCTGGCGCTCCGAATCCACCGAGTCTTCCAAGTCACGACTGACCTTGTCGCCCCTTTCGGCGTTCTCGCGATTCCTTTGGGGAGCTGCTCGACGTACCTGTGCGCTGAGTGCACGCAAAGCCATGGGACTGCCTCGACGGAGAACCAATTTGGCACGTGTAGACAGCAGCGCAGAGCGTTTGATCAGGACTGAAAGAGTGCTCATTGTTGTTTTCTGTTGATAAGTTTGTTCTTATTGTGTGCTTCTGAAACATCGACCATGTAATACATGTATCTTGAATGTTGTGATGCACCAGTAGATGCGAACGAATGGGTGATGTTCACGTTCTCATTTTTTCAGAATGGGAAGCTGATTTTGCGAATGAAGTCAATGCAGTCTTCGAATCTGGTACCGGCTTTCATGGAACCACCCTGTCTGCGACGAAGGGGGAGTTCTCTTCGACTTCAACAATGCCATTCTCGAATTCTTGTTGTATTGTGGTGACGACGCTATCCTTCGGCGTTCTTGTTGCCATCTTGAATCTGTCTCAAAACTGACAAAACTGCACTCATACTGTACTTATTGATACAGTGCGAGTATGGCATACTGGAATTTCAAATTGCATATGTATGGAAAGAGGGCACAATGAACATGCTCAGTGGGAGGTTCAATACTTTCACCACCTCAGCACGATTGGTTTCACCTGTTTCGTCCAGCTGAAATTAGTACACGTACCGCAATCGACTAGATAGTTAGTACTACGAGTTAGGTTGATCTCCGAAGAGAACGAGGTAGAATCACATCTACATTCCATCAGAACACTTTTGGAGAATGCACTCTTGGAAAACCTCGATGCTGCCTTGCAGAGTACCATCGTCTTCCGAGTCATTGATCAAGATTTTTCCCAGGAATTCGTCGCTGCAGATCAATTTCAGAAGGAGGCGAAGCGAGCGAAGGCCCAACGACATGGAAGCATCAGAAGTCGAATCGACGGCGCCGCAAATTTCCAACAAGTCTGTCGCATCCCGAGCCAGAACTTTCATAGACTTCATGGTACTCTCTTCTACATCACGATTGACTCTCACTCGTTTGCTTAGTTGATTGCACTTGTTGCGGAGGCGTTGGTTGTCCTTCACCAAGGCTTCCATCTTCGACTTGTTGGACTTGCAGCAAGTTGCTTCTTCGTCGTCCACTGCTGCAGCGCCTTCTTTCTTCTTTAGCAACTTGGAAGAATCATTAGTGTTTCGAGTGCGGGACTTCGACTGCGGCATATTCTTGTAGGTTCAAAGTAGTTGTCTTGATTGATAATGGAATGATGAAGTCGAGATTCTGATTTTGTGAAAAGTATGAAGTGTGATCAGAAAAATTCAAAAGAGAAGCTCGTGGAGCTCGCAGGAAACACGACTGGCAGCAGCACGATATACAAACCTGCTGGGTATCCATAGGTCCGTGTCACTTGAGTTGAGGGGCCATCCATGACACCTGTGATATACTGTCTGTGCACCATGTCTTGGCTAGTGCTTCATATACTTGGCACGTCTTCGTCGTCGCTCATAGAGTTGCTGGTTGTGGTATGCGAATCCTGCCAAGGTTGCTCCAACAGCGTACTTATAGTGACCTGTTCCTGTACCGTCTTGTTTCGATATGTCGGCCAAAAGATACTCTCTCAACCCTTTGAAGGGGTCCCTATAACGGGGAGGTAGCCGAAATTGATTCGAGAAGGCCCTCCACAATCTTCTCCAATATCTAGAGAGCTTCTCCCAGGCCATAATGACCCAACTGGTAGGCAGAAGCATCCACAAGAGCGCCCCCGCCTGACCAATCCAATGAAGGCTCTCTGTCAAGAACATGGATCCAAACTCTGCCACGAAATGATGGTAGAGTTTGGGCCAGAAGCCTTGATGCGGTGGGCTAGGAGCCATCAATTCTTCAAACCTTGCCGAAGCAAGTCGCACCATTCCACCAGGTGGGGCAACGTCGACTGGTTTTTCTTTTGCTCGTGGTGGTTGAAAAACCTTGGTAATAGGCGACACCACTCTCAGTGGGGCGGTAAATACAAGATTCAACACTTCCGCAACGACAACTCCAACTGATTCAACATCTTCGTCATCCGCCGTTCTCTCGCCATTTTCTTGCAGGTCCTCTTGCGTCAGGACACCCCCTGTCTTATCTTTTTTCCAGAAAAGGAGCCTATCGATGAACCCGCGTGTATGTAGGCCATCGTAACGTCCCGAGTCGGGGAAAAAGCCTTCGCATTGTTCTTTCGGAACGCTGCTGATTAAAGCACTCCTACTAACGTTGGGGCCACACTCAAACGATTTTTCCTTCGTCATTCTGGCTATGTTCAATGTGGCTGGAGGTAAGCCACTATGTCTCGTTGTCGTTGAGGTCTGGGTATTATCTGACTTCAGCTGCTGCCACTTGAGAAGGGGGAATTATGTTGCGGGGCGGTTGCAACGTATCTATTTGTGTTATTGATGTGCAGATACGCCCTTTTTGTTACTTTGTGACCCGCTATTGAGTTGGTATCTATCCGACATGTGACCCGACTACATTTGCTGTACCGGTACCGGCACATGTACATGTACTCACATGATAAGCATGAACAACGTAGTCTACCTGGACTACCCGCCTGGCCTTGAGGCATAGATACCGACTCAGCGTCAGTGCTCTCCTTCCATGCACCAAGTAAGCGAAGGGCGCCTAGTCAGGTCATATGGAGTTGCTGGAGATTATTGAGTATGTACCTTAAAGGTACAGTAGGGCGCTCCTAGTTGTCGATTTGTACTAATCAACTCCTTGATTTCCGGCCTTTAAGTCTGCTGCCTCACTGCCCTCTTCCTATCAAGGGAAAACCAGATTCTTCGACATTGGACCTTGCAGTCCTTCAAGATACAAGGATGGTTTCTTCTTATGCGTAGCACTTGCTGCGATATACCGGCTACCGCCGGCGTAAAGATAACCTGACAGGCAATAGATAATGAAAACAACCCATGTATTTATTTAAGGGCTCTTGATGTACATACAACTACCCCTAACACCAGTAAACATCTCCGTCTCTCAAACTTTTGAGTCTGGTGTTTCCTTGCTCTCCGTGCTCTCCTTTTTCTGTTTCACCAGGTCAAAGTCTGAATCGTCAAAGGCCCAGCCATGGCGGTTTGCATATTTTTGCATCTTCACACTAAGAAAGACCAACACACATGGCACAATTCGTTCATCGATGCCATTCCACTCCTCCTGGACATCCATCAGGGCTGAACGCATATGGTGCATCCAACGCTTGGCTCCCGCAGCGTTCATGACGGAGTGAGCATTGTACTCATGATGAAAATTCAATCTACCATCACCTCCGTGGTAGGTAGGACCACCACCCATGGCGTCAACCCAAAAACGCGTCTGCACCGCGATATGATGCTGAACAGGAGCCAGTTGCGTAAAGGCTCGGCGAAACGGCTCATCGTCCCCATCATCATAGACACGGTTGTAGAATTTGGTAATCAAGTTGTGGATTGGTTCGGCGCCCAGCAAGGAGTAGACTTGCCAGGGGTAAAGGGGATCGTCAGGATCTAGACTGGCATTGAGGCTCTTGGGAACATCATCATTATCATCACTGAGGCTGAGAGCCATCAAATAATCGGCCCTTGCTTGCCGAGTGGCGTACCCGTGAGCTGTTTTGAACAGTTCGCGGGTAGCCGGCTGTTCCTTCTTTTCCGCAAAATGGTTTTGTCCTGTCATCTGTATCGTAGTCAGATCAATCAACGTTCATATTATGAGACAATGGCAATGAATTGCACATCTTCGTCCTTTTGGTTCCTTCGAGAGGGACAATATGATCTCCAAATGCATCGATCGGGCATCGGCGAAGTTTAAATGTTGCCGCGCCGAAAAAATACAGTGGTTGGAACAATTTCGAAATTCTTAGATCGTTTTCGAAGAATGAATCTTGAGTACGTGTACTCGCTACTGTATGCTAGCTTCACAGTACTAAGATCTGTGAACTCCTCCATCCTCTCTGCTAGCTCTCCACCATGCTTGAGCTCTTTAAGCATGGGTTGAATGTTGAATGTTGCATGTTGAATGTTCCAATGCACTGACTTCACACTTCACCCAACTCGCTCACAGCGCACCAACTTCAAACTAGTACATCGTTATGAGTGATGTTCCAGATGGAGACGGAGTTAAGGGAGCTCCATCCTTGGATGGCGAGGAATCGAAATCGAAAGATGAGGAGCCGACGATGTCAAATCTCAAGTCAGGTGATGGTGGTGATGATGGTGGTGATGATGGTGGTGCTAGTGACGGTGATGCAATACAAAGCCAAATACAAAGCCAAATCGTCCATCTGGATTCGTCGGTCCGTTCTTGTATCGAAGAATTCAAGACAAATGGAAAGCAAGCAGCAATTGATCGAGCATTTGCAGAAATGGACATTAAACAAAATGGTCAATTGGACAAGAGTGAGATTACCACATTTATGGAAGAAGCGGCCAAAGTGGTCAAATTGCAAGTGGATCACGACCTCATTGAAGACGCCGTCGAAGCATTGTTGGAGGACGTTGGTTGCACCGACTATATTACGAAAGACCATTTTGACAATATTTTCGAGCGACATCCGGATCTGATTCGTTGCTTCGACGATGAAGTCTCCGTCGCCACTAGAAAACGAACCTGCAGAGAGTTCGATCAAGATGAGCTGCAGGAAGAAGAAACAGAGAATCTAGAAGCATGGACACACGCACATACGCATTGGAAGAGTCAAAAGGTCTTCTGGATATGGGCGGCGCTCTACGTTGCAGCAAACATTACTGCCTTTGCCTACAAGGGGTATGTCTATGCCAACAATCAAGAGGCGCAGAATGTATTTGGCAACTGCATCATTGTCGCTCGAGGATCCGCGCAGTGTTTGAATCTCAATTGCTGCTTAATTCTGTTCCCCGTTTGCCGACATTTGCTAACGCGCTTTAGAGCAACGCGCCTTCGGTTCTTCTTCCCTTTTGATGCAGCCCTTGAATGTCACATATACATAGGCATTGGAATTGCTATTTTTGTCACCATGCATGTGTCGGCTCACATTTGCGACTTTTATCGTTTTGCCAGAGCCGATGAAAACGATATCTTTTTGCTCTTTGGGGATAAGTTGGGTAGCGACATCCCAGAGGGAATTGGAGAGCGGTGGACGTTGATGCTGTCACAACCAGCTGGAGTTACAGGAATTATCATGGTGGTGTGCTTGCTTGTTGCATACCCACTGACACTGTGTCGCCACAAGCACTTCAATTCGTTTTGGATGACGCACCACCTGCTCATTGTCATGGTCATCGCGTTGTGTTTTCATGGGATTGGGAGTCTCTTGGAACCTTTTCAATCCGTCTATTGGGTCATGGTACCACTGGCAACATACTTGATTGCACGTTTGTGGCGAGAGAGTCCCGTGTCGAAATGCAATGTCGAGGATATTGAGATTAAAAATGGTAGTGTGGTGGGTCTCAAATTGCAAAGGCCCAAAAGTTGGGACAACTACGTCAAGGCTGGCATGTATGCGTTCATCAACGTGCCAAAGGTATCGTGCTTGGAATGGCATCCATTTACTCTGACATCAGCTCCATGCGAAGACTTCGTCGAATTCCATTTCAAACGTGCCGGTGATTGGACCGGGCAAGTACATGATTTGTTGGAAGATTTGGCCCAAGATGAAGAGGGCGAGAAGAAGAATGTGGAATCACATAAATTGGTAGTGAAACTTGAAGGCCCAATTGGAGCTTCATCGCAGGGCTTCTCCGATTATCCCATCGTCGTGCTAATTGGTGCAGGCATTGGCGTCACGCCCATGATAAGCGTTGTGAAACAACTCTTGAAGACCCCCGGCAAGATGCAACGCACCTACATGTATTGGACGCTTCGCGATCGAGCTTCGTTTGAATGGTTCACAAGTCTTATGGATGAAATTTTTGAAACCGATCAAAAGAATGTGATTCAAATTCGCCACTTCCTGACTAGTGTTAGACATGATGATCGTGATATCGGCGCCGTCTTGCTCCACCACGCCACGCGGGCCAAACACCATAAGACAAATTTTGATATACTCTTGGGTCAATACGCTCATCATCAAGTCGAAGTGGGACGACCGGATTGGTCCGAAGAGCTCGAGTCGGTCAAGGCAGATGCCAAGGAACTTGGTCACAAAGACTGCGGGATCTTCTTATGTGGCCCCGAGAGAATGGCCAACGCTGTGGCGGATGTGAGCTTCGAATTGTCCAAAATGGATCCTGGCTTTCACTTTTATTTTACCAAAGAGACGTTTTAGTTCATGCTGCATTTGCAGTCAAGCAGGGTACGGCATATTACTACTGATATAGCTCCTTATGTTTCTCTTCGAAAGCCACCTGTTCTGGCCAGTCGTAGGGCAAACAATCCGCTTTCGCTGTCGGCCCGGGCTCGCATAGGCCTAGGTCTGCTCGTTCATTAATTGTATACTCCCGCTCCCACACATCGTAGGGATATCTTAAATAATCATAACGTTGGTTGATATTCCCGAAAAAGAATTGTCCAACAGACTCGCAGCACCACTCCATGAACGTTTCATAACAGTTCATGTCAGTGGCGTTGTAATTGACTTCACAAAACGGGCGTTGGAAAACTCGCTCCCCCTTGGGTGTGGCAAAGCGCATCACCATCGGCATAGTTTGGACAAAAGACGATGGTCGAGCAGCAATCACTACATCAGCATGTGACAGTAATATCATGTCCATGACAGCACCCCTCCAGCCTTCTAAACACTGCTGGCCGTCATTCAAAACGGCACCACGAGACCCAAAGGCGACACCTGCACCTTCGGGCGTACGCTCCTGTGGGAAGTCGACAACCTGCATAATGCCCTGAAGCTCCCATCGAAACCGGCTCATGAGGGAAGGAGTATCCGTGGCGAGATAGAGGATGGGTGGCAATTTCGCCCTTTGCGATAATCCTGTTAGATGTCGTACCATGCCGCTCACCCAACTATCAACATCACGGATCAGACGATTCTTCTTTTGGAAGTCCCCAGTTTCATTGTTCCCGGCTCGTATATGCATACCCAGCACTGTATGGTTGGCAAAGACTTCTCTTCGAAATCTTTCCAGGCGACGTTTGAACCGAAAGCGATTTCGCATGGATGTATAGTATTCAATGTCTGACTCGTGCTTATCCTGGTTGCATTTACATTTGGTGGCATTGCCTTCTCGTATCAACTTTTTGAAGCCATGAACTTCATTGTTTAGTCTCACGGTCTCCCCCACCCGAGTGACATCTTTCGAGACAGGTGTTGGTCCGAACAAGTATTGTGCAACTTCGGTCTGTTGGCAAAAGCCCCAAAAGAATCGGAGGCCAAAATTGAGCAATTTGGCCACGAAGTAGGCATCTGTGTTCTTGGACATGCGATGTCCTAACCCACAGCAGGAGAAGTAGTCGACGGACGACAGATTACGGATCAAGTCGAGATTGGTGTGTACATCTTGGTTGACATTGCCAGGGTCTTCCTGTCTTGGTACTTCATCAGTTTGGTTGACGTGCATGTAGCCTCTATTCATTTGATGTGAATTCAAATTCTGCAGATTTGTATCGGTAACTGCATCGTGTATGTGTACTGGTGATTGGGAAGCAGGCATCGTTTGGTTGGTAGTCGTACTTGTGCTAGACTTTAGAAGCGTCGACACCCCATCATATAATGAGGAGGGAATGTTCGGAATGTTCGGAATGTTCGCCTCGTTTACGTTTACGTTTACGTTTACTGCATTCGATACATCAACATGAATTGGTACTGTCACATTCACATGTTCATGTTCATGTGCGTGTAGTGGCAATTCGAAATTCAGATCTGACACAATCACTTGGTCCAACAATGATGTAACGCTCTTGTATCTCTGCAACAGGACAACACTGCTGATGGCTATAAAGGCTATAAGAAGATAGGCTTTACTCATTCTTCATCGTCAAAGCAGATGAAAATGATGTTCGAAAAATTGTCGAAATAAGAATGACTACAGTACCGGTACCGGTATGACTACTGGAGAATTGCACCGGTACTGTACCACCGCACCGTACATGTCCAGTGTTGACGAAAGTTAGACTACTTGAAGTAGTAGTCAGTTGCAAGGAATACACTGTAAACTTCGTAGTACCCGGTAGTCTACCAGGTAGACCCTAGAATGGCCAGTTGCTCTCACTAGCATCGTTTCGCTCATTGTTGGTGTCAATCTTCCTTCGTCGCGCTTAACTTCCCACTTTCTCCTTCCTTCCACGAAGGGCCATGTGGCCAAAGGACTCCGCTCAGGCAAACGGAAAAGGCGGAACACAAGTCAGGAATGTGTGATGCCCCCATGTGCCAGACTTGATTTCGATGCATGCCGCAGAGGCTGCTGATGCTGTTCGCGAGAGCTTTCCTGGGCGATGTGCATGAATATGACGACGAAGCCCACGGCATCATCAATGCATCCGCCACCGTTTGCCGAACTCTCTTTACACAGACAGTTTTAAAAACTGCCATCTATCCAATCGATGTCTCTCCTTATAAACTGTGTACTCTGTGCGCCTCACGAGCTTCCCTCGACCGGTTCCATTGACCTCAGGTGCGCGCGTGTAGTAGGAGTACACGTGTAATCGCAGTAGAGAGTTTGATTCCCCAACATCAAACCTTTCTGCATATTTCCAGGACAAAAACAGAATGAGTTAGAATAAATGTAGCAGTGTCAACACTACTGCGGATATGCCCACGAAAGAGTCAATCGCCGTAAAGTGTATCACCAATCCGTCCATTTTGAACTTGGTGACCTATCATTGTGTAAAAAATAGCTCATCATCCTCTTCCAAGCAAAACCCATTGCTGTAAAAAGACTCACTTACATCTCTCTATGCGTCATGATTGCTTTGGAGCTCATGAAATCGAAAGTGGATAGGATCGTAATTGATACCCATACCATCTTCACGCAAATTGACGTGGAACATTCGATGCATTCGACCCGTGGAAACGAAATTGCAAAGTTTGTGTTCCGTGATGCGTTCGCGTGGATGCACACCAAAGGAATTGTAAAACTTGTTGAGAGACCGAGCTTGTCCTACTCCATATTGCTCTGTCGGTTCGTTGATCCACGTGCTTCCTTCTGAAAGCATACCCAAAACGCCATAAAGACGATGTAGCGACGATTTCTCGACGCTATACGTGCATGGTAGAGAGTGTTAGCTGAGAACCATGCTGAACAAAAGACCTAGAAACCAAAGAACACGCCAGCCACAGCTTACTTACCCCTTGTACAGATTCTCATGGGACAAGAAGGATTTCAAGGATTCCTTGTCACCACTGTCAAAACAGACAGACTTCTCGGGAGTGTAAAAATCGTATCCGTGAGAAAAGGCCCGCAGCGCCATACTGATTTCCTCATCTTCCCGCTTCGCCATGGGCAAGTACGGATCGTACGGTACGGTCAAAATGAAGTGCCCCCTCGAGAAAGAAAACGATGAACTCCAGTAGGGCTGTAATTGCGGCATGCCTTGGACGCCCGGCAGCATATCCGGTTGCTGACTAAAATCATGACGAAGTCGTCGTTTGTGCCCTTCACCTTCGTACCCTGCACTGCAAAGAACGAGGCGTGATTCCTTTTGTGAGATACCTGTTTTGTCATCAACACTGCCCACAGCATCATTCAGATAGGTACTAATCACTGCCATATCGTTGCCCGTTTCTTCCATTTGTTCAATTAACTCCACATCCCAATGCTTGGCAAACGTCGTGTGGGATGTTATTTGAAGTGCATAATATTCCCCTCGATACAATCGATTGGTAATGTGTCGTGCAAAGGTTGGTCCTACAGCCAACTGCGATTGCATTTCATAGACATCAATTTGATCACGGTACTGACAAAGGGCTTGCCTAGGTCGTTCTTCGCACGTCATGATGGGCACATCGCAAGATTGATCCTCGTCAGGCCGTAACTGATCGACAACACCGACTCGTATTCGTTCAGGATATTTGGCGCGGAGGAATAGGCTTTCGACTGTATACGGACAGTGCCAATCTCGGAAGGAGGCAATGCCGACAAAAATAGTTCGAACAGAAAAGTCTCTCGATCCGTCCACTGTCGTGCGACCCACCATATTGGCCAGGTTTCGACTTAGACTCCGTATTCTACCCAACGTCTCCATTGAGCCATCTTCCGCTTGCAAAAAGAAACGCGGTACAGACAGCGTAACTTTGTCATTGGCTGGATGTGACAACAATTCAAAATCGTTTTCCTCCTCTCGAACTGTCAGAGGCCAGTGACGGGTTTGATAAGTTGCTGTCGATTTTGACAACATTCGTCTTGCTATGCGATCCCCCCCCGCGAGCCCACTACCGACAAATGTGATGGTTTGGTAGCTTTTCAAAATTTGTTCCAAATACTGGCCACATAAATGTATCGACAACGTGGCGAATAATACAACAATCCCAATCATTATGATGCGCTTGAGATCTTTCAGTTTTCCCTTTTGTCGTTTGGACGTAGGACTACATGTTAAGGTAGGCGTGGATCTGGACTTGTTGGCTGACTGTCTGGAACCACTCGATCTTGAACCAGTAGATCGACTTGTCGTGTTATTCCCCGTATATCTAGACAGAGACCCACTTTCGAGTGCATCCAGTTGACTCGTTCCCTGTTGTCGTCTTCTTGAAGAAGTCTTGCGCTTGCGATGTCCACTGCTTGCCGAGGAAGCAACAGAGAGAGACTCCTCAGCCATGGATTCGATTTCGTCCCAGTCGACACTGAATCCACCGTTGAAGGATCTTCCACTTGAGGTTCGACTCAGCGAACCACTCCGATGGGAGAGTTCATCATCATCAATGCCTCTCATTGGCAATTCGGTAATTTGGCAATTTACAAATTAGAAATTGGCAGTGATGCAATTTAGTTTTCAACAGGAGACTTGAATTTGTCGTTGCTACACGTACGTATCGTCTATTCGTGGTGCTCTCTGGTGGTTGTTGTGTAGTCGTACGAATTCAGTAAATTCGAATACTTCAGGTACCCAGGTACTGTATGAGATGGATGCAAGCTCAGCACCGAGCTCGAGCCAACAAAGCAAAGGGTCTCAGATTGATTCTCTCTCCTTCGAACCCTTCCCTTCTTCTTGCCTCCGTTCGTTTCCAGCTTTCAGCTTGCTGCCGTTCCGTGTCGGGAATGAAGTGTCCCAATGATGAATGACCTGTGTGACCTGATGACTCAACTTCAACTCTGACTGTTTTCATCCCATCGCCGATCGCGATGAATGATGCTTTGATAGTACCTGGTACGATAGGAGGGAGGGAGTGAGTCATTGTTGGGTGGGTGTGACGGATACCAGGTACTGGAGTACTGTTGAGCCTACAGGATACCGCTCCTGTCTCTCGCGGTCTACAGTACAGTATATAGTAGACGACCGTCATCTATTACATTGAATATGTTCATTGGAACTTGTAGAGAGCTAGAAGGACGACTCAAAGGAACCTCCGGCCAGGTAG